>JAJHUR010097139.1:0-10004 GCA_027495735.1 Lutjanus campechanus
GCAGAGTCTCCCAACCAGTGTAAGTGAATGATGACCAGTTTTCAAAACAATCAAAAACACATAAAATGTCTCCATACCACTTGCCAGATGTAATCCAAGTCTCTTAAAGCCCCAACATGCCAAGGTGCCATCATTTAAACCATCTAAATCTTCACTGTGGATCCTTAGCTTGGAGCTACGCCACCACACCAACACACACCAACTGAACTGTGTGTGTGTGGTGTGACAGTGTGCATGCGCAAAAGAACGGCATGTCGGGAATTCAGGAGACTTGGATTATGCCAGACGAGCAGTATTGAAGCATTTTTTGTTCTTTTTGGTTGTTTTGAAAACTGGTCACCATTCATTTACATTGTTTGGGAGATTCTGCAACGTTTTGAACCTCCAGCAGAGCCCGAGCTTCAATCAGCATGAGGGTGAGTAGATAAGGAGTAAATTTTCATTTTTGGGTGAACTATCCCTTTAAACCAGTCTGCAACTGGTGCAAAATTTAAAATACTGTTTTGACTGAATGAAGCGTACATAATCACAGCTGCGTGTAAACAGTAATATTAGGGGAATATTAATTTTCACGAGGCATGTAAACAACTTAGTAGGAATACTGTCTTATTGTGTGCATGTAAAGGCGGCCGTTGCCTCTGTGTAGTAGAGTTTAGTCTAGTTTCTCATGTTCTCTACCTTTTGTGGTTTGTTCTCTGAGCTAATTCCTGGCCTGTGGCTTTCTGTCTTTTTCCTTGTCCCTCAGGATCTTCCTCATCTGACTCCTGCTGTGAAACTCCAGGCTGCTCCTGCTATCCCCCCTCCATCCACACTCCTCTGCCCTCTCCACTCCATCTCATCCCTGCAGGTAAATCCATAATCCTTCCCAACCTCACCTTGCCTCTGCGTTTAAGTCCACCCCGTAACACTATCAGTTTTAGCATGAGGAGTGATGAGTGATTCTGTTGACTCTTCTGTTGATTAAGCAGTGTTAAGAACAAAAGAGCGCTTGTATCTGTTTTTCCCCTGGCACCCTAAAGCACCTCCCAGAGGGCAGGAGATGTTACTCCTCACGTAAAACCTGAGACGGGTCCAAGGCGATTTTGTCAGCTAGTCTGAGGGAACGTGAAAATCCTGACTTTCAGTTGAGCTGAGAGGCCACTGAACCAGACTGAGCAGAAGATCAGAGTCAGGATTCCTTTGCTGGCTCCAAATGACCTGCATCTCCTTTAAAAACTAGATCCCGGGTCCACCTTGCTGCAGATAAAGTCCACGTGGTGGGTCCAGGACAGGGCGCTGTTCAACTACACTCCCAGGTATTTGAATGATGATGGTTTGGTTATTTATGGTTTGGTTGTGAATTGTTTTTGGAAATATCTTGAACATAATGTGAAAGTTCATACTTGACATTAAATTAAAATAGTGGTATGTTCACATGGTCCACTTCCTTTTTCTGAAGCTTTCAGAACATCTTGTAGTCTTCCTCAGACGGGACTGCCGATTGTTCCGATGGCCCTTATTACAAAACCCAAAATAGTCTGAAAAATGTCCCATTGGACCAAAAGCCCATTTGTTCAACAGCCTGTTATGCTGACAACAAATGTCCATTGCTCCCAAAATACACACTCCCTGCAGTTGTTAGTTCAGTGACAGTCAGGGTTAAGTTAGCATGTTGGAACAGCCAAGGTAATAAAAAGACTGTGGGTTGTTATAAAATGTCGAACTGAGTTTTTGATCAGCCTACATCCATGATCTTATTCTGTAATAAAAATTTGTCTGCAGCAGTTAAATCATTTGAAATGTCAAGTCAGACACATATTGGCATACAGAGAACACATTAAAGGCTTTTCACGCTGCATATAACCCACATACATTGTTAACACAGGCTTAAGCTAAACACAGTGCTACATGATTCCCATTGCCCTTCTTCTAGCTCTGGGTTAAAGCCTCTGTACACCCACACAGGTGTTTTGCATTAACCTGGCTGATTATCTTCTTCTCCTCTTTTAGCCCTGTTTCACACTGGCAGCTTTTAGGATCAGGTTTAGTTGATTTTCAGGGGATCACCCTACAGACTTTGGGCTAACCCTTCTCCAGAGCAGGGCCAGCTAGCCCTAGGCTACAGTAAAGGCCCCAACACATGATCAGTGGTAAAAACACTTGCGCTGGCTGTCCCATTGTTTTCCTATGGAGAGAGCAATGGCGCCTGACAAAGCGGCACCGCTACCCTCGGTGTGGCACACCTCTCGGATCTTCTGCTTACCGCTGCACACAAAGTTCAAATTACTTGAACTTCGACCTTGTTTGCCGCTGACCTTTCAAAAGTGCAGGCACATACAGCTGTATGTGATGATGCAGGCAGAAGAGACCACAGATGTGTCGAAGTGACACAAGCAGAGGACGGAGAGACTCATGGTCGAGTCTTGAAGGGAACCCCAGACCTGCTGATGATCTCGCGAGACTGATCATTTTAACATTTGTGCAACGTCGCAATGAAGGAATCTCGCAAGAGTTTCGCAAATCAAGGGTTCCTTTCCAGACACGACCAAAGAAAAGTGTTTCAGGGTTCCCCAAACTCTATAACACAACATTCAAAATAGATTATGATTTCACCGTACATGTAATACACGGCAAAATGTGAACAGTCAAGTCAGACTATAAGATTTGTGAATCATATAGTTTAATAACTTAGCTAAATCCAGTGCTGAAGTTAGCGCAGCTGTTTGTATACCAGGCAGACAGAACGAGGCAGGTGTAGAGCTGTGCTCTGCCTCTCTGTGTCCAACCTCACAGTGAGTCTGGGACAAATTTCTTATCATATGAAGGCCTCTTCAGGGTCAGCCCATTTTGGAATGTTCCAGGATTGTGCCAGTGTGAAAGCACTTTTAGCCCAAGGCTAACAGCTCCTTTAGCCTAGAACTAACGGTTCTCTGAACCCGGGGCTAAATGCAGTGTGAAAAGCTCTTTAGAAATCCAGAGAAAACAAGTGAGTTTTAGCCTGGATTTGTGTTTGTGTTCAGTGGTGGGGGCAGATCGAACATGTAGTGGGACGGACACCTTAACACATAAAACAACTTTCTAAAATGAAAAGCAGCAGCTTATCTGTTATTTGGGGTAAAGCAAGAAAGCCTGTTATTCAGGGCAAAACTCCTGAAATTCAGCACCATGGACAGAGTCAGCAGGAGCTGAACTGACAACCGCAGGGAGGATTTTCAGAGCAATGGATGTTTGTTTTTGGGGTAACAGGGTTTTGGTTCAATGGGACATTTTTTGAGCAACAGCATGGCACCTCCACAGCTCAGTGAAATGTTCAGTAAGTGGACCTCGATGATTTTTTTTTCTCATATTTTAAGTCAGGAGGTGACAACTGAGGAAACTCAGTCCACTGAGCATATGCAGCTGAAAACCTGGAAAAAGCTTGCAAGTGGACCTTGTGTCGGGATTTATTTTGCAAACATTTCACACTGCAGGATTTACACACATTCAGATGTCACTACATGCTGACAAAACTTTTTATTTTTGTATGATTTATTTACTTAACTAGATTTTCTCTTTTGATGTCAGATAATCCTTTGTCCTTTTTCAGGCTCTGCATCTTCTAATGGGGGATTTTAAGATTAGAGAATATTTAAGCTCAACATATTGATAAATTTGATATATTCTAAGGTTTCAGATATCTCTGTTTTATTTGTTTTCTGAAATCTTTCTTTTTGTTTGTTTGGTGCACTTCAATGAACATGAAACTGGTGTCGGACTGTTGTGATAAGATATCTCAAAGTTTGATTCTCCTAAATCACATTGTTTTGATCGTGAATTTGGGAATATCAACCCAACTGGTGTTGGTTTATTCGTTTTAAGAATGGTGTTTATCTGTTTTTGCAAATAATCTGTTTCGTAGACTGATATGAGAACATTTTTCATGATCATTTTTAGTGTAAAGTAATCCAAGCATGCAGTAAAATAAGTGACATGCCTCCTAATTTAGTTTATGTGACAACACATTAAATGTTGAATAAATTAGACTCCATCACTGTTGACTGGAGAGATAATCTAAGTGGCTTTACCTCCAATGACGGGACGCCCTTGCTGATTGGCTGGGGGTACTCCCGAAGGATGCGCTCTTCATCCAGGAACTTGCCGTCCCTCCCGTTGCTGGCTGGCTGGAAAAGCCCATAGTTGAGGACGTCTTTCAGGCTCTGATTGAGCGTACACAGGATCCGCTGCTTGGCAACCCAGACCGTCGCATCCGGGTTGAACCGCATGCATTTCTGGTGAAAGAGAGACGGGAAGTGTGTGAGAGACAAATTGATTGCACATTGATGACTGGAGTGTTGGCCGGCAGTCACAGCAATCAACACAAATGAAGAATTCATCATGGACCAAAACACCGTAATGTTATCAACTTGTGACAGACGTTTGTGACCAACTTTTGACTGACAGATGCTAACAGGCAGAGACGTGAGAGTGATGAGAGGATTTGAATAGAATCGCAGCACAATGGAGCCCAATCAAAACAGATCAGACACATCGAAACTGGTGCTTCAACAAGACAAACCCTGTCCCAGTTACTGCAAATAAACCCTGCAGCTCTGCCAAGATTTTTATTGTTTTATTGTTTCTGAGCAACATGCTAAACAGCACCGCTCCACCCGCTGAGGATGTAATTGACACGACCCCTCCGCCCTCTGGTCTTCAGCTTCCCCGAAGTGAAAAAAACACACAATGCAGGACTCGTGGCCTGGTCTGAATCAGAGAGGATTATGGGCGCTGTGCCGTGGCATTCAGGAAGTGTCTGTGAGTGTTTACAGCTGGATGTGCTGCTCAGCCGGCGATAGCAACCCTGCGTCTGTGATAAAGGCTGAAGGGATGAGCAGTCTGTGAACTCTGCCTATCCGTAATCCTCCCGCCTGGCGAGGAGCGGGCATGAGAGAGGAGAGGAGAGGAAGATGAAGGGTTGAAGGTACAGTATACAGAAACAGATGTCTGGCATCTGGCAGGCCTGTTTGGACTGATATGGCCTTCGTTCCTCCTGCTGGTTTATTACAGTGGCAGATTTCCATCCGCTCACATTATTGCTGCCTCCTCAGCCCTCCACATGAGTTCAACTTAAACAAAGTGTATGAAGCAGTGATAATCTGGTGCATGTGTGGAAAGTTAGTGGTTAACTACTTTAGCAACAAGTAAAGCTATCGGTCCATCAGGAAACTCTATAAACCAGCTTGGTACTGTATGCCCTGATGGAAGACTGGCCCCTGTTGGTCTTAGATTGGGGCTGAACTAGACTCAAAAAAAGTACCATTTATTTTGGTATTTAGCTTTAAAATTGAGGCATTGTTTTGGCAGTAGAATCAAAAAAATCATGATAGCCAGCCCTAATCAGAAGATGAGAAGAGACTGCTCATTTTTCATTCCAAACGTCTGTCCTGTAAACACTCACAAAAAGTCTTCAAGTTAGCATGTCTCAGATATATTGTTTTAGATTATTCTGCAGGACACAAACTTTTTAATCTTCTGGACTCACACAGATCACGCTGACAGGTATTTTAACAACAGCTCTGGTATTGCAGCTGCTTGCAGACAACTATGCACTACTAAAAGCAAGTAAATCACAAGCCTCAGCTAACAGTTAGTCTCAACTGTAACACAATAAAATCACAACCGCATGAAGAACAACCACAATCACAGTCGTCTAAGGTTTAATTACTAAATGTTCTCCTTCAGTGGTTAAACCCAACAACTCTACTGGAGCAGTGTAGGGTTTATTTAACTTTTAACCCTTTGGACTCTGCAGTAGAAATGGTCCAGCAGTACCTACATTGGTAAATTTGCTTATTGTGATGTCACTTCCTGCAGTATCTACAAATGCTTCATCCTTAAATGATTTAAGTGGGTGAACTTTATATAATGAAAAACACTAAAGGTGGGACGGGTCGAGCACTCAGGTCATGTGACTTCAGGCCAGCATTCAAAAATTTGCTCATCATTTGTATCAAAAACAGGTTCAGGCTTTCAGAAAGAAAACAGTTGCTGCCACATTTGTTTCCAGTTTAGACATGATGGCCACTGATGCTCAGTGTATCACCATGGAAACCACGGGAAACCATGAGAGACAGTAGTATCTCCCTCAAGCTCTCCAATCGTGGTCCAAGAATCCAAAGCAACAGTCCTTGGAGAAGTAGCTTGCTTGTCTAACCTCAGTCTGCCATTGTGTCCAATCTTTGAGTCATTAGCAAAACGAGCTCTGAAAAGATGGTGTCTCCATCTGGATGTAAGAGCTGTGTACTGGCATGAAATGAGAGGGGAGATGGGTGAAATAAAGTGAGAAAAAAAGCTCATTTGAGGAGGACAATTTGAAGATTGTAGAAGAGGCAAGGACACAGAAAAGCATGTGGGGAAGAGGAAACATTACCACCCCCTACATCTGTCTTTTTCTCTGATTTTTTTTTCGTTCGTTCTCATGGCCCAAGATGTTTTTGTAGCGTTGGCTCGTGTGAAAGAGAGGACCATTGTTACAGCTGCCACCAATTTTAGTCTCAAGGCTCATTATAACAAGTTCAGAATGGGATCAGAAAAAAAGTGAAAGGAGTAGTTTGACACTCTGGGAAACTCGTCGTTCACTTTCTTGCCAAGAGCTGAGACGAGATGATCAGTAGCACTAGTCAATTCATACGGAGCAGCAGCCAGGACATGATTAATTTAGCATAAAAACTGGAAGCAAGAGAAAACAGCTAGTCAAAACTGTCAAAACTTTCCCCTAAACATTTTTAAAGCTTGTTATAATTAACCCAGTGTATCTTTGTCTTTGTATATGTACACAAACACATATACATGAGTTTTAATTTGGAGCCTTTTCTCACTCCCAATACGACACATACGGTAGGTTGTTTGGTGCACCTATGCTTCAAAATCAAACTATGACACTGTTGGGGCGACCCTGTAGCTCAGTTGGTAGAGCGTCTGCCTCATGTATGGAGGCTGTTGGTCCTCTTCAGCAGCCGCTGGTTTGACTCCTGGGGGATGCATGTCGTCCCCTCTCTCTTCACCCCCTTTCCTGTCCGCTCTTCAGCTGTCCTGTCCAATAAAGGCAAAAAAGCCCCAGAACAAGAAAAAAAAACATGATACTGTAGGTCAGTGATGTAAAGAGTCAGGTCCAGATTATCACACTGAGACATAATATTACATAATATCAGTAGTGAAAGAAAGAAGTAAAAGCTTTAAAATGACCAGTAGCATTAAAATGTACCACACAGCTGACACCAAAATGAAATGATTGGTCCTGAAAGGAGAACATGGAACAGAAGACCCCCACAGTTGTAACCATCATAGTGTGAGACAGTTTTACTGTCGCCGTTACTTTTGTAATAATACCTGAAATCTCAATGCAGAGTTGCAGTGAAGAGATGAGACAGATGTGCAGCTCATCTCTGTGAGGCAGCAGAGTTTTAAAAAAAGGTAAAGTGACTGATTAAAAGCCGTCACATCACCTTGAGTGAATTCCCAACAATGACTTTGATCATTGTCACTGGTGTAACAATGCTGTCGTTAAAGAAACAGATCATAAGATGGTGGTATTTATTGAAACTTGTCTTAACTTCTACACCGCTCCTCTCTGCTTGTCAGTGCAGCTCTTATCATTATTATTATCACAGTGTAATATTATATATACATACACAAATACTCCAGACAGAGAGAGATCCAAGCCAAGTGCACTTTTAAAATCATTTAACATAAATCCCACCGCTTTTTCTTTTCTGTTCATCTGAAAAATGATCCAATCCGTGACTCCAAACCATGACATGATCTGAACTGTGAATTCTGTGATCTGTTGCATCTCTCATCTATTACAACATCAGACACAATTCATTGGAATTAGCTTTGGTGTGCCCTCCAACAACAAAAACATAAAACATAACAGAAAAACATAATGTCACAGTCAGCGCATTCAACCTGCAAAAATGTGAATGATTAATTATTACTCATAATTATTTGTCCCCTTTGTAAGTTTGGCAAATGTACAACATGAAGCTTCTTTTGTGTGAAAAAATATTGTGTCACGTAAGTGAATACATGTTTCCCAAAATGTGTAACTATTCCTTTAAATGTACACAGATTTTACAGAAATGAGGAGCAAAAGTCTGTTTCAATTAACATTATATCAGATAAAAGGAGGCAAATTATGATCTTTTTAATAAATCAAATGTTCTGACTGTCCTTTTGTCCCTTACAGTTGTATATCAGAGGTGGGGTTCTTGTGCACGTGCTGTGTGTCTCTGTGTGTCTCTTTGTGTCTGAATTATTCAGCCGAGTTTGATTTCTAAGTGGACTGTGTGACTCGATCATGTGATCAAGTGGCACCGCTGAGTGCTCAGTGATGAATGTGGAATCAGGAGCATTAGTGCATACATGTGAGACAGCTTAGTGCACATGTGAACACACACACACACACACACACACACACACACACACACACACACTATGCTGCAGTTATAAACACCGACCTAATTACATCAAAGGGTCATAAGTTCATCTCTGGGTCAACATCGTACCTCGAGGATCCAACCCCACTGGAACACACACACACACACACACACACACACACACACACACACACACACACAAACACCTTCCTTCATAGAGTTAAGATTAACATGCAGGAAGTTACAACTTCCTGCATGTTAATTGCAGAGTGACTCTAAAGTGCTCTGAAGCAGCTGCTAACAGCTGTATGTATGTATGTATGTATGTAACAGTGCCTGTGTTTTTTCTCAGAGGGACGAAATTTTTACAACACAAATGAAAAGATGTGTTTCCCTACAAATGTCCCTGTTTTGTTTTTTTTAAAACTGTGCATAAAAACAGGCTGCATAGTGAAATAACATTTATGAGGCAAGAAGGAGCGGGCAGAGACGGCCGGGCAGAGCCGGGCCGGGCAGAGCCAGGTTGGGCAGAGCCTGGTCGGGCAGAACTGAGCCGGGCAGAGCCTGGTCGGGCAGAGCCGGGCCGGGCAGAGCCAGGTTGGGCAGAGCCTGGTCGGGCAAAGCCTGGTCGGGCAGAACTGAGCCGGGCAGAGCCTGGCCGGGCAGAGGCGGATGTCTGAATGTGAGGCTTCTCGCTGTAGCAGCTTCATATCGCTCTTCTTCTTTTACTAACTCAGCAACCAAATTATTGACTAAATCTAGAAGGTCCTGTCAAATCACTCCAGTTTTAGCAGCCCTGCACTGGTTGACTGTTTTAGATTTTAGAATACATTTGAACATTTTATTAATTACCCACAAGGCCATTCACATTGGCTGGCTAACCAATGGCTAATGGCTACCAAGAGCTTGGCCGTTTCTCAATACCAAATTCGCCAAGTTCGGACTCATGTACTTGCCAGTTCGGACTTAGCAAGTTCGATCTGGGAGTACAGTCTCTCGAGGACGGGAGGACACAGGACAGTCATTCTGCAATTGGAACGGTAACGTACTTGATGACGTCACCGACGTCCGTTAACAGGACGGCACATCTCCGAAAACATCGGAGCAAATTTTAAACTACGCGCTATTGTGATGATTTGACAACAGATTTTAAGTTTTAACATCTACTTTCTTGCATAAAATGATCTTAAAGCGTTACTCCACTCTGTGAGATTAAGCCATTTTGTATGTACTCACCACTATGCCGATGTGATGATAAGTGAAGGTCTTCAGTTCACCAAACAATCCTGGAGTTTTAGGAGAAACAGGGTAGCAGCCTCATCCAGTACAATGGCAGTGAATGGTGACCACGGATAAAACGTTAAAAATAGAACACAAAACAAACACAAAATGTCTCCATGTTTTTAGCAGAAATGTTTTCAGCTGTTACATGTAGCCGGTAGGATGTAAACATGGCGTAGATCTTGCGAGACTTCCGCACGTGCGTCCATTACGATATATACGAAGTCTAAAAACATGGCGAAAATGGCGTCTTTTGCGGTTAATTTTTAATGTCGCGGCTCACGGACACTTGGATTACACCACACAAGCAGGATGGAGACATTTTGT
>JAJHUR010097140.1:0-16850 GCA_027495735.1 Lutjanus campechanus
TGTTACCAATGATAATAATTAAAGTCCTGTTCCATTTAGTGTAGCAGAGCCTGTATGAGCATTAATCAGCATCACTGGTAACACCTGTCTTTACACCACTATGTCATGTCAGAATGGCTGCTGTGAAACACGTCTATTACTGCTTCAGCCAAAAGCACACATTCCCTCCTTATCGAACAGATAAAATAAGGCCCTGATGGACCTCACACCCACCCATCCAACTGTCTCCTCCAAGTTCAAGTATGCAGCCTTCAAGTCAGCTCGTGGTCATGGCGTGGGAAGTTGTGTACGTGAAATGCTGAGCGTTCAAGTCATAAGAACACTGGTGCTTGGCAACAGCAACATAAACAGTGTTTCCGAAAGTCCACAAATGTCTTGTTTTGTCCACAACTCAAGATATATAGTTTACTGACATAGAAGACTAAAGAAACCAAAAATATTCACATTTAATATGCTCAAACCAAAGAATTTGGACTTTTTTTCTCATACCAATTAATCGATTATCAGAATAGTTGGTAATTAATTTAATGATTGATTAATCAATGCAGCTGACCAAGTTGTTGTTTTTCAACAATCTCAAGTCTTTGTACTCAAGTCCCCAGTCAAGACTGTCAAGTCCCTGGTCCTAAATAACTCATCATGCACTCTTCATTAATGTGATGTCATTTTAACAACAGAGCCTCACCTTAACTTTCTTTGTGCAACTTAAAATGTTGAACAGAGTCGGACATTGTTGCATCTCCTTCTGTAATTTCCAACCTGCACATTTTGCATAGTGTAATTAATTTTTTTGTTGACCACAACGTTTTTCTACACGAGAAAAAATGATCTGTGGTATAATTTCTTCAACCTGGAGCTCAGTAATGTGACATTAGTTCTTCATTGTTCTCTCCTGTAACCTGATCGGATGCAGTCAGATTGTTTTAAACAAAGTGTATCGTGGGAATTAAGTGTCAACTTGCTGAGAATAAAATCAGGAAATGAAGGGAAATGAATTGATTGGTGGATTCACACTTTTTAAATAATAGACTTTTTCATCTTTAGGATTTGGGGAAGGTCCAAGTCATCACATTTGTGACTGATTAGAGAACCATTGTGTTAAGTAACTTAAATTTGAATTGAAATGCTTTTATATATTTTTTTTTCTGAACTTGTAGGAAAAATGGAAAAACAAAATTGTACTCGGGTCTTTAACTCCAGTAATCCAGGAACAGATGTGAAAGTGTGAAGAAATCTTGATGCTATGTTTTGTGTTTGTGTGTTGACAGCTGACCCTCTGGTTGGAAGCATCGCCACACAGTACACAACAAACAGACCCGAACACGACAGGATAGCCAAACAGTGGACCAAACGCTACGCCACATAATCGCCCGAGGAGCTGCTGCTTGGACGACTTGGGGATGTGGGGGCGTTGGCTCGGGGGGCGTGGCTCCCGGCGGAGGAGGGAGGCGGGGCAGGTAGAGGGGCGGGTGGATTTTTATCTGGGAATTGAAGTCTTAACTCCTGACATTTTGTTGTTTATTGTATTTTTTAAGTTATCTGCGGCCCAACTATAATCCAATCTGGCAATAATGCATTTAGTGTTTTTCTCTTTGAATTTTTAGCTTGTGCTTGAAGATGGACATTAATACTAAACTGCTAGATGAAACGTGTCACAGCATGATTCCCAGTCGATTCTGTCAGTGTAAAATTCTCACATGTATTCAGTTCCAGTTGGTGTTTGCTTCCCCCTCCAAACTCCTGGTCTTTGAAAAGGTGTTTTACACATGTAGACATGTTTAGATATGGATGGATATTGGTTGTGATTTGTGTTCTGTACTGATAAAAAGCTGTTCTGTTTCTCCCTTAAGAATTAAACATGACCAACAGAAGCGTCTGACTCTGTGATGATTGGTATCATCAAACGTGACTGTGTTCAGTAAACACCACCTCAGAGGATGAAATATGAAGAGGCTACATTTTTATTCAGTGCATCTTAAGACAGAGTTACAGAGCAGAGAATAATTTAGGGTTAGCATGACTCACTCTGTTCTACTAGCAGCACATTAAATGTTATTACTTTGAAACATTAAGGACACAGAAAACAGCGCAGATCATCATCCTTTCACATCGTTTCATTTCGAGGAATGTGGCTCATTAAAGTGACAAAAATAAATTAGTTAAAAAATAAATATTTCCTCTCAACACTGACAGTTCTACTGTTAGAAAGGCTCACACACACAGCTTTGACTAATAGCCCTATTGGATCATAACACAGGCTGGACAACACACGAGTGCAACTAACACCTGACACACACATTATGGAGCCTTAAATCACAAGTAAAGGCAGTACCATGGAGATTATTGCTGCCAGGCCATGTTTAACATATAAGATGGACTGGACAAAGGCTAGCTGAGTCCTGCCAGAGGACAACCATTCATGCTGCATTCACATCAGATGGGAAATGACATTATAGGTAGGAGATTACTGTTTGAAAACACTGTTCTACAGAGCTTATTGGACAGTGTCAGATTTTTTAGTACAGAAGTCTTAGTGCAACAATCACATGCCTGTTTGTGTTAAGATTGTCCAAACTGATTATTTTCATTGTTCAGTAATCATTTAGTTCCAACATTTCAAAAGCAAAAAGTATGGAAAATGCTCATTATAATTTCCCAGAGCTCAAAGTGACGTCTACAAATTGCTTCTTTTGTTCAACCAACAGTCCAAAATCCAAAGACTCTTCATTTACTGTCGTGAATGATAAAGAAAACCAGCAAATCCTCACATTTAAGGAGGTGAACCAGCAAGTATGACATTTTTGCTTGAAAAATGACTGAATCCATTATCAAACTACTTGGCCACTAATTTCCTTTCTATTGATACTTTTTTTTGTTTAAAATAGTACAGTATCAGTTAACTTTAGTATTGAAAGTAATAAAGCGAGTTAAAAATGAGCTAAGTGCCCTTTTAAGACCTCAGTTCAGTCTTTATTGTTTTGGCTTGCAGCTATAACAGACCGTGTTCAGTGGTTGTTCATTAAAGTAAAGATCCTTTTATGTGCATCTACAACTTTAATCTTTTTTCTATGGCAACCAAAAGAGGTATTGAGAATCTTTTTTATACAAATATTGTATCAAAGTTTAAAATTCTGGTATTGTGACAACTCTAGTATGCATAATGAAAGAGGTACAGGATGCTGTTCACAAGTCCAGTTTTTCCTGGTGCAAAAATGTTTTCACTAAAGCTGACAACAGTCTGAATTGGATGTGTTAACCAGACTGCAGATTCCTTTCATTGTGGCTTTAGGTCGGGATCTCTTGGGACAGAAAGGAGGAATGATTACAGCAAAGAATAATGACTCTTTAAATGTAAATATAGGCATGTGAGTATTGTACCAACCTAAGAAAGACTTGCAAAAAATCTGAACTGATCCTTTAACTTGGAATGACAAACATTTCAGTTGAAAAGGACAGTGAACAACACACATTTTCATGTCAGTCCACAAGATCTGTGTCTCAAGTCTTTGGTACTAAAGTGCTTGCCCATGCTAAGATGGATTGGAGTGTTAAACTGTACAGAAAACAGATGTTACACGTGGATTTGGTTTGTGGTTAAGACTTATGTTTGGTTTGCTGTAAAAGATCAACTACAACATGCTTCCTCACTGGATTAATTAGCACACAGGGGAAATATGCTTATTTGCTTTTTCCTGTTAAGTGAGATGAGTAGATCAGTATGATGTCTGTATGTAAAAGTAGAGCGACAGAGTCAGGATGTGATTAGCCTAGCTTAGCATAAAGACTGAGAGGCTTTTCTAGCTCTGTCAAAAGTTCAAAAATAGGGCTAACAGCACCTCTAAAGCTCACTGATTAACACTTATCTTATTTGTTCAACCAAACATAAACAGATATGGCCACTGTTGTGAGGAAACTATGATGGAGCTAGTCTTTCAAAATAAAAGCCCCAAACCATAACTGTACCTCAACAGGGAACTCAAGTTAAATCAAAATAAAAGGGATGGACCTAGATTAATCTCAATGATACAGGTACTGATAATATTAGTATGAAAATGCACACCAAGCATCATGCAAGCTCAAAATTTTGTGAGAAGTTTTCTAGAAATGTAAAAATGTGTTGGACCCGTTTCTTGGCAAGCAACAGTTTATCCATCAGCCCAGTATTTCTGTGCAGCTACAGCACAGGTTTATGTTCTGGTCTTTGTAAAGGCATGATGCTAACCAAACCTGGCAACCCCACTGTGATTACAAACTGTAAACAGTCACTGCCCCCGGTGGTGTTAGTCAAGAAATATTTCCAGCACGTTACTCTCCAAACCAACAAATTTTCATTTCCAAGTAAAAACACAACTAAGCGCAGCTTTCCAACATCCTGTCATCACAGTGAGGTTGCCAGGTTTGGTCCCATCATGTCTGCAGAGAACAACACTGAAACCTGGCCACAGACCTGCACTACAGCCAGAGATGTGACACAGAAATACTAAGCAGCTGAATAACCTGTTGTTTGTTAAGAAGTTGCCCCTAAAATGAAAAAAAGAAAAGTTTTACATGCCTGTTTGTGTTTGTGTAGTGTGTTCACTTTTGATCGGACCAAGCTAGCTGCTTCCCCCTGCTCCCAGTCTTTATGCTAAGCTAGGCTAACTATGTTCTGACCACAGTGATATCAATGTTCTCATCTCACTGTCAGACAGAGAACAAAGAAGCATGTTCCCAAACATGTTTCCCTAAAACTATGTTACCTCTATATGTATACCTGTATATACACAGAAACAACCTGTATCCATGTTGTCCTGCTGGTTCTTCCCACGTGAGGTGAATGCAGCGTTCCAACAGGGGCAGAAAGGAGCGAGAGGTGTCACATGTCGTTGGACGGGGTGCCTTTGCTTTTGCGCCCCGGCAGAGGGAAGGCAGACTTGCTCTGAGGCTGGGTGAGGCGGCTGGTCAGCTGGGTGAAGGGTTCGATGAGGGAGTTGCGTTCGGTGACGCTCACCTCCCACAGCTTCACCTTCTCGCCCCGCGCCCACTGCTGCGCCACCTCCTGGTCCACCTGACGACGCTCCCGCAGGTCCGTCTTGTTCCCCAGCACGATGACCGTCACCTGAGGATACAACACACACACCTGAACCAAATCCTATTCCGATTTTAAAAGTAAGAATGACAGTACATTTAGAGCTGCAACTACCAATTATTGGCAGTTAATTAACTGCCAATGATAATGATAAATTAATTAGTCCGGTCCTAATCTTGTCACTTAAAAAATAAGTCCAAACACATTTTTCAAGTCTATCCGGTAAACATTTTTTTCATTATCAATCAATGTGTGGATGGTTTCCTCCATTGACTGATTGGTTATTTCTTAGATAAAATGTCAGAAAATGTTGATCAGTGTTTCTCAAAGCTCACGGTGACGTCCTCAAGTGTCTTGTTTTGTCCAAAACCCAACTATATTCAGTCTACTGTCAGAAAGAGTAAAGAAACCAGAAAATATTCTCATTTCAGAAGCTGAAATAAGAGAATTTAGACTTTTCCTTAAATAACTCAAACTGATTAATCGATTATCAAAATAGATAAAGATTAATTTAATAATCGATTTGTAGAGTCATTGTTGCATCTCCAAGTACATTGTGCACTTTACTGTATGGAGAAAACAAAACAATAATACATTAATAATTTAGATTTACTGCTATCTTGCTCTTCACCCAGTATCCAGTCATCTCTGTTGGCTAAAGAACCTGTATCTCAACATTTGGTAAAATCCATGTTTTCACATAAATTGGGGGTTTGTATACTCCTCCAAGAACAAAACAGATGTTCAGGTAAAGGCCAAAATTCAGTAGAAGCCTCAAAATGTTAAAGAAGATGTCTTAAAGTCTTCGGTGGATTTTGTTTCAATACTCTTTGGACAGACATCCAGGGAGATGCCAGAGAGAGTAGGAGCAGAGCTAACTAGCCTCCAGAGTCGGGTAAAATATCCCCACAATGTAGATGTTGCTCCACAGACATGAGTAAGGCATTAGTGGGGCAAGCAAGAGACGAAGCCAGAAAAACAAAAGGCAATACATTTTGTACAGTAAACTAGAGTAACCTCCTAGCAGTTGTATGCCTCCACCAATCAGTAAAGTTGTAGTTTACATGCATGTCTGTCCAAACTCATCATGTATGGAGTGAAGACTTTGAAGGAATTTAATAAAAGGTATTAAGCATATTTTTTTGTGAAATGGAAGCCATCATTAAATTGATGTGCAATTCCAGTTAATAATTTCAGGCAAGAAACATACTGTCTAGAAACTACTTTTACAGAGGACAGAGGAACAACGATCACCTGAAGCTCAACATCAGCAAAACCAATGAGCTGAATACAGAGAAGCTACAAATTCTAACGTGTGGATGCTTCAACCTGCCAGCAGCACAGCAGATCTCTACAATCAGCAGAGTTTCAAGGCGCACACCCAAGATTACTGTCAGCAATTCATTATTCGACCAACTGTGAAATGCGATAACAATCTTCCTTTCTGTTCCTGAGTTATAACACTGAATAATGGCTAGGTGAGGGTTTCTGCAGAATATATCACAGTGAAGTCACCTTTGACCTTTATGAAATGTCATCACTTCATTTTATTCTAATTAGACATTTGTGCAAAGTTTTGTACTAATTCGTGTTTGACTTCTTGAGTTATGGGGAAAATAATGTGTTTTGTGAGGTCACATTCTAATCAGTTCAGCCTTGAATCAAAGCGAACGTTTGTGCCAAATTTGAAGAAATTCCCTCATGGTGTTCTTGAGATTTCACGTTCATGAGAATGGGTCAGCCAGATGCACATACAACCTGAAAACATAATGTCTACACAGCCATTGCCAGCAGGGAGGCTTAAGTAGCCAGATTTACATATTGATCTGATTGATCTTATGATTAGCAGAGGTGCAGAAATACAGACAATTTTCAGCGTTTTCACCCTCTCAAACAGGGAGATTTCCTGCCTTTCTTCATTTATTACCACATTAAACTGAATTTCTTTGGATTCTAGATTGACAAAACAAGACATTTACAGAACATCACCTTAGACTTTGAAAAACTGGGATGGGAATTTTTTTGCTATTTTCATTGACATTTCATAGAAGTTAGAGCCCTAGATTAAACATGACATTAACTTTATTTTTTGTTGTTATTTTATAACTGTTATTTGATAAAAAATAATACATGCAGGGGCTTGTAAAAATGGGTTTGGGGTAAGTAGATTTCACACTTATGTGCCTGACTGGGCAAGTGAAAAAAACAAAAAAAAAACAACAGTAACTGCGAACCCTGTGGTCTAAGCTATTGTGCAGATACATTTTGTGACTCTCAGCTGTACACACATGCTCAGTGTGGGGGCCTACATGCAAAGGCAGTTGAGCCATATGAATTAAAGCAAATGATATTCTGTCAAAGTGGGAACATTAGTCATCTCATATCTTTAATTATTGTTTCACTTCCCCTATGTTCAAATTCTTTTTGAATGTACAGTTGTTCAAATACAACACACAGACCACATGATACTGAACTGAAAATACAGTACATGTTGTTAGTTAAGCTGGATGCTTGTTGCAGATGTTTGCCGATATAGACGGCACCAATACTTTTTGGGACAGAGCTGAGTAAGACAGGAGAAAGGTGAGAACAGCACACAGTATTATGAATGGTGGTTAAAGCATACTTTGAACCAGCAGCCGCACCTCTTTTTTATCTCTAGATTTGTCGATTTCCTTCTTCAGAATGTCCACCTTCTTGAAAGACTCCAGGCTGTCGACGCTGTAGACGAGGACGAAGCCGTCTGCCACTGAGAAGTAGTGTTTGGGCAGGTCTTGTCCATCGTGAAGTCCTTTGGTGTCATAAAGCCTCAGCTGCTCCTTCACACCGCGGTCAGTCTCCACTGAGGCCACATACACGTCCTCCTGCGTCTCATTGGACTCAGAGCCTGCAAAACAGAGACACCACAACACATTAGAGAGGAAGGTACACTTCATTCAGCTGTCAGTGCAAACTACAGACCTTTTCCACAGCTGCCAATCTGACATGAAATAGTGGTAAACACAGGTGTTACCAGTGATACTAATTAAGGTTCTGTTGCAGTCAGGTCAGACAGAGTGAGGCTGCTGCTGTTGTGCATGTTGGCTCTAAATGAAACGGGCTTTAATTAGTAACATTGCGAACACCTGTGTTTACTCTACTATTTCAGAACAATATGTCTGCCGTGATAATGTCACTTACCCACAGCATGATTTCCGTACAGCAGCTGTTCCAGTATGGCAGTTTTCCCAACTGCTGCCTGTCCACACACCACAACTTTACAGCCTTTTCCCATTTCGAACCTACAATGTACGAACACAAAATGTCACTTAGTTTATAGTCATATGTTAGACATGCTATAGCAATTTTAACACGGACAGGAATTTCTCTACAACAGTCCAAAACAACTTTGACCGGTCTGGTCTGGTCCCTAGCGTTGGCTCATTATGACAGCATTTTGTTGTTTAGCATATCTAGCTAACAGGCTAGCCGGAGCAATTAATTCTGCGTCACATAAACGTACCAATGACAGTCCAGCTGTGAACACCTGTTTGTTCATTACTGCTACATTCGGTTAAACTTACTTACTTGTATCAAGTGGATGTGTAGCTGTCTATCAAGTCTTTAAATGCAGCATCACAGCCAGAGCATCCATCCTGCTCTCCTAGCTCCGACAAATCTTTTGAAACTGCGCATGCGCGACTGCTACAGTTGACTAATGCAAAGAGGCACACAAATGCATATCTCTCCAAATCTTTACACATTGACAACAATGTTGAACCAGAATATTCAACGCATCCATTTTACCATCATATACATCATCCACCATAATGTTGAATTGGAGTGTAAAAATGTAATTATTATGTAACAGTGCCTTAATTGTTAAGGTATTCTACACGGTAAATAAATTTCACATACATAAATGCAAGATGACAAAGGTTACCCCAACTTTACCGGATATATATATAATAGAAAAAAATTATAATAATAAACCGCTCGACTGTATGAGGAACCTTTTAATAAAAAATAATATATGTTCCTTTTAAAATCATAATTTCAAGGTAATACTTAAAACATTTTGTTCATGTATCCCATACTATTTATTATAAACTTTACTATTTTTGTTTGTTTAAATTGCTCTTTGGATATATAGTAGGCCAGTGTTTCTCAATTCTGGTCCTCAGGGACCCCTGCCCTGCATGTTTTAGGTGTTTCCCTGCTCCAACACACCTGATTCAAATGATCAGGTCGTTATCTGGCTTCTGTGGAGGCTTGACGATGAGCTGATCATTTGAATCAGGTGTGTTGGAGCAGGGAAACATCTAAAACATGCAGGGCAGTATGGCAAGCCTTTTTAACATTTAATAGCTAGGCTGGATATGTTAAAACGTCTTGCCATAAAAGAGCGCGTGTTACATTCTTGAAACCACCACGGAAGTATCAAAAGGGTGAAAAGAAATAAAAACAAAGAAGACTACATTTCCCATGAACCCAACAAAGGAAACGCGTCACTGTCGTTTTCATAAGGCATGCTGGGTACGTACGCTCTCTCTTTCCGGCTGGTACGCCATCATGTAAGCGAGTTTCCTATGCTTTCTTACTAAACGCAATCCATTAAAATCATAATGTATATACATTCATCTGTCTTTTTGACTCAGGACATTGTTTATTGACATAATATAGATCTATATGCCTTAAGTATTTTTGAACTGACATTGTTAATAACGAAGATTATAGTCCTGTTTTAGCGGTGCTGAGAGACAGTCTATCCGGTAGCCATTGACACCGCTGGCCGCAGTAGCAGGCTAATGTGTTAGCATGCTGTCTCGTAATTTGTTTAAAATTGCCAGAGTTTTCGCGTTTTAGTGTATGTCAAAACCGACACTTGCGATTTTTTGTTTCTGTGGTGATTCTAACAGTTTACGGGTGGTGTGGAGAGTGAAGAGCTACAAAGCTAATGCTAGCATGCTAGCTTCACTTCTATAGTGATTGCTATTTAGCAAGCATGGACTTCTTTATCCTTACAACGTGTATATTTTCACCGTATTCTTTAACCCGCCATGGTAATAGCATGCGTTATGTGCATTAAGACTGTTATAGGACACTGACTAACTGTGAATTCGTAGCTGGCTGGAAATAGTTTTTCAGTTTGGCCTCGCTTCTCTGGATGTATGGAGTCTCGGTGGTCTTGAATCATGTGTCAAAATGACCCGAGTTACAGGCTTCAAACAGACTTTAAATCTAAAGGCAGCAGAATCACTTTTTAATCTGGTCCAGGCAGCGTGTTGGTTGGGTTGTTTTGGTTGAAAATAACTTGCAGGCTCTCAGATTGCACACAGCTGAAACTTTCTTAGTATGATTTCTGAAGTTATTGATCGTGTTGACAGTCATCTTAGATTGAACTGCAAATGCTGGCTGCATGTTGTACAGCAACAACCTTGTAAAGTAGCCCGTAATTAACTATGATCCCACTGTCTGGGGTACCTGCAGACCCCAGAGGCATGTGTTATATCTCCCAAGCTTTTTCAGGTCATAGTGTTTCATGACCCTGCTAATTTGTTCCTAATGATTTCAGGTCATGTTTGTCATAACTTGTTGATGTTTTTTGTAAACATCAATGTATTGGGGATCTGGGCGACCCCAGCCAAAAGAACCAAATTCTACTAATGCGGTTTTATTTGATTGAACTATTGAGTTAATTTTTGAGTGTTTAAGATGCTTAACTTACAAGCCTGTTTCTGTCCTCTCTTCAGATAAGTCAACATGGGAGCATATAGGTATATGCAGGAGTTATGGCGCAAGAAGCAGTCCGATGTGATGCGCTTCCTGCTCCGTGTCCGTTGCTGGCAGTACCGTCAGCTGTCCAACCTCCACCGCGCTCCTAGACCCACCAGACCTGACAAGGCCCGTAGGCTGGGATACAAGGCCAAGCAGGGTGAGTGCTGACACCAAGAGTTATACCTGGCTGTGTGTGATCTGTCTCCCATCTTCTCTGCTGCCTTGCTAATCATGTTGTTTGACTCAAACAGGATACGTAATCTACCGTGTCCGTGTGCGCCGTGGAGGCCGCAAACGCCCAGTGCCCAAGGGTGCCACCTATGGCAAGCCAGTGCACCATGGCGTCAACCAGATCAAGTTTGCCCGCAGTCTGCAGTCCACTGCTGAGGTACGTTCATCTCTGCTTATTAGACTGACTTCAAGGCTAGAAGACTAGTTTTGTTTGTGCTGCCTTGATAGTGCATCAGTGTGAACTGAACCTGAAATAGATTGGACACATTAATCCTATTTGCAAATGTGAACATGAACAGGACATTAGGAATGTGAAAAGTAACACTGCTTCAAAAACTACACATGGTAACTTATTTGCCACAATAAATAAAAAAAAAACTTACAGAATGGTTTAGGAGAGCATAATGAGTCTGTTTGAATTCATGCTGACTAAACAGATTCTATTGGTGGCAGTTAAACAGCAGTTAAAAGGTGTTTAAATGTCCTGGAAACTTCCACACCACCCAGCAGCTTGGTCCACCTCTCCACTGTCCATCTGCATACCCAGTTTTTTTCAGTCAATATATTCATGCTTTCAGTCAAGCTCTCAAACATGTTGGTTGTGAAGTGCAGCATACACATTTGGATTTGCAGATAAAACCAAGAGTTCATCTATTTTGATGATCAATTAATCAAATTTGAGCTTCTGAAATAATAATTTCTGGTTTTAGTCCTCTGTGAAAGTGAACTGAATCTTTGGGCTGTGGACAAATCACCTTAGGCTTTGGAAAGCAGTAATCAAGATTTTTCAACATTTTATGGATTAAACAACTAATCAAATGAACAACAGATTAATTAATAATGAAAAAAATCATTAGTTTGTATCCCTATACCAAAACCAACTTTTTTTTAAAGGGTTGCTGGCTAATTTAACCCGGCTTATCCATGGCTTGGCTATTAGTGATAAATGTTTTAATGGACATTTTGATATGTGACGGTAGGATTAGTTGACTAGTTGCTGCACATTTAATTAAATACTTAAAAATTAACTCTGTTTCATCATCCCTGGAGTTGCTGGATGTCCCCTCTGTAATGGTCCTGTACACCCAGCCATCAAACTGGCCACTGTAGGTCTTTGAGGATGTGTCCCAGTCTAATAGGACTGCAAAATGGGCTAACTGGTTAATAGCAGCTGCAGCACAGTTGGCAGCAGTGTGCCAGTGACTTCGGTATAACTTTTTTCACAGCAGTCATTTTGACATGAAATAGGGTAAACACAGATGTTCCCACTGATACTAGTTACGGTTCCATTCAGGTCAAACAGTCAGGATGCTGTGTTGTATGTTGGTTCCCTGGAAAGGCTCTACTACACTAAATGCAATGTGACCTTCATTAGTATCCTTGGTAACACCTGTGTTTAAATACTATTTCATGTCAATATGGCTGCTGTGAAAAAGGTCTGTTGAAGAACTTTGGTTTTGGGACTGATGATCGTTTGAAGTTACCGTTATAAGCTTTTTTTTTATTGACAAAACCATCAGACAATTGGCAGATTAACAGTAATCAAAGATAGTTAAAGCCTTGAACACATCCTCTTCTTCTAAAAGTCCAGATGTCTGTTAAAACAGCACATCTTCAGCATAGTTCACCTAATTAAAATTTGCCAGCACAGGTGTAACTATCATGTCAAAGCTGCCTTGTTAACAGCACGAGTTCTGAACAGTGTTATTATGCATCCTGGCTCATTAGCAGGAGATTACTGGGATACTAAATTGGAAATGAGCCTTTGTCAATGTTACACTTGTTTGCTGTCACCTGAACATTATCCTCCTGAAGGATTTGTTATACCTATGCTGTTTGACAGTGGTGTTGTCATATTCATGTGGCTGCAGTAGTCCTCTGTATTGTGTAATGAGACATGAGGGTTTTTAGGAGTTCATGTCCTTTAGTAGACTGTTGTGGTGTTTGTACACTTGTTTTGATGGGGTGGTTGTTGTTTGGGATTTGTAATTTTCAGCTCTTCCATCTGTTGTGGAAGCCTTCAGACCAACATCTGCACTAGCATTTATTGCTATAAAGGCCATTGAATATGATGAATATTTGAATATTAAATGGCAGATGAGCAGTCTTTACAAATATATTGAAGTCAGATTCATTTAAATTAGGCCACTAAATCTGAGCATTCTGTCTAGTTTTTACTGATGCCACCTTTTTATAGGATTTCTGGGTGTTGAGATCTAATTTCTTGCTGCTACAGCATGAAATTGCTATTTCAGCCTTAAAATGGTACCATTAATACTGCTGATTGTTTGCATATTAATTTGTCAATTAATCTAATGTCAGAAAATGGTGAAAACTAATTTCTTATTTTCACAAAGCCCAAGATGATGTCCCTTGTGTCTTATGTTGTCAGCAATACAAAGATATTCAGTTTGTTATGGTAAAGAAATTAGAACAGGAAGCTGGACTTAATTTTTTTCCTAAAATATTCAATCGATTAATCATTTATCAAAACAGTGATTAATTTTATAGTTGACTAATTAATTATTGCAGCTCTACATGTTGTGGGTTTTTTTGGACCTACACAGGACTGCATAGCTCTGTCAGTCATTGACACTCTGTATTGTTTTCCAGGAGCGTGCTGGCCGTCACTGCGGAGCCCTCAGAGTGCTGAACTCCTACTGGGTGGGCGAGGACTCCACCTACAAGTTCTTTGAGGTGATCCTGATCGACCCCTTCCACAAGGCCGTCAGACGCAACCCAGACACCCAATGGATCACAAAGGCTGTGCACAAGCACAGAGAGATGCGTGGCCTGACATCTGCAGGAAAGAAGAGCCGCGGCCTGGGCAAGGGCCACAAGTTCCACCTCACCATCGGAGGCTCCCGCCGTGCAGCCTGGAAGAGGCGCAACACCCTGCAGCTGCACCGTTATCGTTAGAGAACGCCACCTGTCTGTACATTCAAAAATTAAACATCCTTTTTATGGTGACAGGCTGTTTGTCTGCTTCTTTCTGTTTACAGTATTAACATTACAAACAGAACTGGCTCTTAATGGACTGTGGACTACTGGATGATTGTAGGGCTACACATGCATGTGCAAGTGATGTCTTGTTTACCCTCCCTCACTTCCTGTCTACAACTGCAAGAGCAGGATAGATCATATTTGAATTATTTTTAGACATAAATGACCCCAAATTCCTGTTAAAGCTCTGCCCAACTTCATCCTGAATAGAGAGCTCTGATTAGATAAAGGATGGGACTACTGTCACCAGCAAATATTTGAAATTTTCCTTACTGATTTAAAAAAAAAAACATAATTCAAAGGTACAGACAGGATTTGTCCCAACTGTTCCTAAATGCATCAAGATGCCAAACATCAATGTTGAGCTGGTGAAACTTAAGAGTGCAGCCAGATAACCAGAAGAAAATAAGGAAATAGGGGCAGGGGGCAGGGTCTCTGCAGATACAGCTACCACCACACACATCTAATGGGTCATGTAATATGAATTTATAAATTGCTTTGTCTTTAGCAAAATGTTGCAGATTGTACCTTTGATTAATGATCACTTCATCAAAATTGTTATCAATTTCTCAGTCTTTAACACCTGCCTGTGACAAGCAGTGGCAAACAGTTTGTGTGCAGATTTTTAACCAAAATGAACATTAATCCTTTTTATATTTGAAATATTTGAGCTCTGGCCTGGCTTAGTGAGTGTACCCAGTTAGTGTAAAACAGATCATGAACAAAACAAAATAATGCCAGCAGATAAATACCAGAAAATGCCAGAAAAAGTGTGGGAACCATTGACTTGGGGACAGATAAAAAATATTCCTTCCAAGTTCCCTGCCTTATTTTTTTACCTGTGAAATGTGGGGAAAAGTTGTGCCAAGTGAAAAAAAAGCCAGGATAATTTATCAAAATCACTTTTTTCATTTATGTAAATTTTTACGGTAATACTCATTTTGGCCACAAGAGGCTGAATTGCACCACTACCTCATGTTCTAAATAGGAGGAAAACCATTCACAGATTCATGGCGATGATAAAAAATAGATTTCTAGCCAAAGAAAAGACATGACAGTAATGTTATGTTATTTCTTACTAAAACACAATATATCCACCTTGTATTCAGAGTACATGGAGAATTTCAAACTCACCTGGACTGAAATATGAATGCTCTTAGTACTATTCAAAACATGGGGCAGTGGTGCAATTCAGCTTCTTGAGGCAAAAATAAGTATAACAACAACAAACACTGAAAAATGATCCTGACAACAACAAAATCACCTGCCAAAACTTTTCCCCCACCTGTTTGCAGAAATAAAAATTACAAAGACAAAAATGTAAATCTTTTCCCCACCTGTTTCACAGATGAAAGAAATTAATCAAAAACTTAGAAAGATTATCATGGCAAAACGTTTTTCAGCAGTTCATCAGTCAAACACTGAGGTTAAAACAACTTAGATCAGATGGACCTTTTTGGAATGTTTTTCTTTTCCTCACTTTCCTGTCTGTAGATAAATATCAGTGGAATTAAACAAAAGTTCTGATTGGACATTTGATTGGGTTTTGATTCATCCCAATACTCAGAATACCAATAAGTGGAGAAGGAGATCAATCATTTCCAAAATGTTGGTCAAACTCCATCCAAACAATTACCCCTGGTCACGTGAAGTCCTCATGGTGGACATTTGACTCTAAACCACAGTGATTATAATGAATTCCTTGTTTACTGGCCGATGTTCCTCCAGTTTTAGTACAACCACTTAAAAGATTTTTAAGATGTTAAAATGTCATCTGAAATGTCATATGTAATAAACTTAAACACACACAGCACACCGACAACTTCTTGCTGCAGACAATTATGACTTCCCTGTCTAACACTGATTCTCATGGGTGTGTGTGTGTGTTACTGTAGGTGACCCTGGGCACTGAGGAGGGGGCCGTGAGTTCATTTGTAGTGTGGGAAAGGTGTAATCTTAGAGGTGTTTGGGTGCAAGATGTTTAGGATTTATATTTGTATCACTAGAGCTTCCATCAGCTCTGTAGATGTAAAAGTAAAGCTCGTAGTTTTATGGATTCTATATGTCACAGAGGCACAAAACTCTTACTCTTAAATTATGCTGGAAAATATATTTTAAAAGATCAAACTCTTGGCTTTAAACCTTGTAACTGCCCAACCTCCTGGTGATGAAATTTCTTATGGATCTTAGAGTGGCTTAGAGTTCTGACAAACTTCTTGTTCTTTCCAGTACCCACATGAATAAAAAAAAGAATAAATAATAAATCATTCAGTCGGTTCATTGTAACGTATATGATGTTTGCATTGCTATGATTGGTGAAACTCACAGGAAACCTCGATGATGGCTCAGATTTGTGGAGAAGTTGCAATTTCCTGGAGGGACTGAATAACATTAACAATAGCTCTGCTTAAGTATTACATTTTATTTTATTCATTTTATTATTTATACCTGCTGGCACATGTCAAAACATCTTCAATATGTGTAACTAGGATCAATTAACATGTATAAATGTTTTCTGTACATTAGACCAGTACAGGCAGGATCAATTCATTGTTGGTTTGTGTCATTCCATAGGATTTGTTGACAATTAGACAAACTGATCCCTTCAAGTAAAGCTACATTTAACAGAAATATGTAATCTTATATGTAGGCTAGTATACTTTGGACTCTGGAGAATACTTTCAAATGATGTATTGCCTCTAATTACAGTGATAATGAAGCGTTTTAAGTTTTATAAATGTGCCCTAGAGTTGTTGCAGTTTTATCCACAGCTCTGTCTGGAATGTGAAAA
>JAJHUR010097141.1:0-13101 GCA_027495735.1 Lutjanus campechanus
TTTCTCTGTTTCTCTCTCTCTCTCTCTCTCTCTCTCTCTCTCTCTCTCTCTCTCTCTCTCTCTCTCTCTCTCTCTCTCTCTCTCTCTCTCTCTGTCTCTCTCGCTGCTGCAAGTCTGCATCGCACTTTCTCTTAATCAGTAACAACGCTCACGTTCACATTCATTTGCTGCCAACTGGTATGCAGTATGCACCCACTGACCTAAAACATGAGCACATTCAGGAAATCACTCTTTCAGTTGTTTCACTGTGGATATTGTCATGTGCCACATTGGAAGACATCGCCCAACCTCACTCAGAAATGCTCTATTGTTCCATCTCAGCAGCATTGGCACATGAAGTATAATGCATTCAACAAAAAGTGATAGCCTGAATAGAACTGTGATTGCACAAAGCAGCAACACATGCAATTAGTGTGCGATTGGCCGAGGTAATTGCATTTTGGAAGGAACACATTTAATAATATTACTGAGAAATATATATCACATGTTTAAAAGGAATTGCTAAGGATTAGGATCAGAGACTTCTGGCAGAGAAGAATTTCGCCTCACCAACTGAGTTTAACTGAGAAGAGCCGCAGTAATCAGGCATACAACCTTCACTGCTGTTCTGAAATAACACCTGCGGACTAACTTTTTGAAGTTGTTACCGACCGACAACTACCTTACTGACAGATTGATTTGTTGTAGCTCCTGGCTGCAGCTAAAAATGGACGAGCCCACACTTCCTCAGCCGCAGTGAAGTGATGGCTCCAGATTGTTCAGCGACTTCAAATTTCGTTCATTGCTCACCGTTGAACTGCGTCATTGTGTCAAATGGCCATAATGTTTCTGCAGGGAGGCTGATAGGGTAGTTGATCAATACCAGTGACTCCCTGATTACTTGGCCATTTGCTGAGATGTGTGGCTTAAAACCCCTCATCTCCTCCCATCCGCAAAACTTCATCGCCAAATGAAATTTTAAAGTGAAAGATTACTTCATGGTAAGGTTTAACAAACACCCAGGATCAACACTGTGCACTTTTCTAATCAGTCACTACAGCGGGGTGTATGACTGATGAGAATCACTTCAAATGGAAAGGAGGATCTAATCAGTGAAATCAGCTGCTGTTTGCCTGAAATTAAATCCTGAAGATGACTGAGAGTCAGCGCCCTGGTGCTGGTGGTGGGGGGGCGGGCACCAGGCTGTCTGAGACCGCAAGATCCAGACAGCTAACTGAGCACCCAGTCTGTGTGCAGTGATTCAACATGGGAGCGCAACGGACCAACACATTCTCACTCCTAGGTTATTACAGTTTACTAAACTAAAAAGTAAAACAGGATTTTAGTTAACTGGAATAAAAATAAAAACTCATCTTCTAAAATTGGAGGGAAAAAAAACCTAACTGAAACAAAACTAATGGAAATAAACTAAAAATATACAGGAAATACCTGCAGTTTTAGTCTTTGTCAGTCCGGTCAAAAAATTTGTCAAGACAACAATCATGCACAACATTTCATTAAAAACTAATGAAAACAGTGTCTCCACACGTCAGACTATGACGCTATATATCGCATCAGTTTTGCACACACAGGGATCCACAGTGAGAAAGTTAGCAATAATAAATATTTAACGTGAGGGTATACTTTGAAAATTAAGGCATAAAAACTACTTAATTATGTAGAAGACCAGATTATGTTTTGGTTTGGCTGAAGTTAAGTTAACATATGTACGTTACATCTGTGGACCTCTTTATACTAAGTCACCTGACTTCAGTGGTAATCAAAACGTTGTGCAAAAGAAAGACGTGGGTGATACCAAACTTCAAATTTAATACAATGCTGATACTTTTTTGCAACAATTTGCTGATACAGATCATTCTTTAAATGGTTCTGTAACTTTTCAAAATAATGGTCATTTTTTTAGGAGAAAACAAATTGGAAAATCATGTGACACTTATTCCTCAAGTCCTAAAGTTCTAGAAGCCAAAAGTTTCAAAGTCCTAAAACACAGAAGTGAGTTAGCAGCATATTAGCACCTCTGCTTCCCTCAGCTTGAAGTCAGTGGGATTTTTTAAAATGTTTTTTGCAGGGGGATTTTTGCCTGGAGTAATGTCTGTGGTTAACGCAAGCTTAAGAGATTTTCATGTTTCATTCCACAACATAAAATGTCAGTAAATACCCCACTGATCTGAATTCTGAAGCTTTTATGTGTGTTTAAAAAGGCAGTTGCTAAAAAGTAAATGAGACTAGTGGTTGTCATGGACACTGGTCACTTAGTGGGATAATGATGAGCCACGTGACCATGGTGACCAGTTTGTTTATATCCTAAAATTAGCTTTTTACCTCTGGTGATTGCATTTCTGCTTCAAAAGTCATAAAAGTGTGTTTGTGAAGATTATTTTGCTCAACAAAACATATTAGTGTCACAAACCTTTGTTTGCCACAGAGCTTATTTTCTGCACTAATCTAACATCCAATGGAAAAATCACATTAGCTTTTTGTGGAGGGAACCAAAGCGATGCTAACTTCCAGGTTAGCCTAAAAAAAATACATAACCCCTGAGGCACTCTGTATATATGCAAAATATACAATTTTACAGAAATGCTGTGATAAAATGATAAAAAATTATTGATTTTGTTCAGCTTCTTTATAACTTTCAGGATTATATGACACACTGGGAGTGAGAACAAGCTGAGTGGATGTGGTTAGAGTGATATTTAAGACTTTTACATTCGTTATATTTAGTATATGCTCCACATGCTCAGCTTCTGACTCAACTGACTTTGACTGAAACGGAGTTTCATCTCCCCTCAGAAATTTAGTGCCACTTTTGACCAGACACTGACTCCTCGCCCAGCATGTGAAGCTTTTGATTCGTCCCCGTGTTTTTACAGCTAAGAAAGTCGGCTAAACTCTGAACGATGAGATGAGACGAAGACGATCATCAATCACACATTTCGTCCTCTGCGGACCATTGTATAACTCTCCTCTCTTGGCTAAGGAACGTCTCCGGATCGCTTTCAAGTGGTCCAGAACGCCGCTGTGAACCTTTTCACCAGGTCCTCTAAAAGGTCTCATATGAAACCAATCTTGATGACTTCTCGCCGGCTCCCCCTTAAAACTCAGAATCCAATTTAAAATCTGTTTGATCACTGATGTCTTCTGATCATCTTGGTAGTTCTCCACTCTAGGCTTAAAATTACTGGAGACTGAGCCTTTGAGGTTGTGGCTCCTAACTTTGGATTTCTTTTTTAGATCTATAACCCCCTTTGAAAAGCAGCTCATTGTCAGTTGCTTTTATCTGTTATTGTTGGTATTTTTATTTTATTTTTTAGCAAAATATGAACTTGTGCAAACAACAGTATGAATTTGATACTTCATGGGACTCTCAAATATGAAGTATCTGTGGACCATTAAAATAATTTTGTCACAGAAATGAGTCATAAAATTGTGATTACTAAAGGGAAGATGCAGCCTGTACAGAATATTCCCTTATTTTGCCAGCATTTAACAAGCATATTAGATTCATTCCAAGGAATCAGATGCGAGGATTAAAAACACTTCTACCTCGGAGCAGGACTTAAAATATTTATGGAATTCCATAATGGGTCTATAAATATGTTATGCAAATATGTTTCATACGAGCTTCAGCTTTGTACACTGACAACACGCTGAACCAGAGAGGTACGACTCCTCGGAGAGTTTAATGTCGCTGCTTTACGACACTCTCCGCCATGATGTACTGTAGTCCTCTGACAGTTACCGTTTGAGGTATTAGACAGTGATAGCATTTGAAATGTGCAGAAAATAGCACCAGTAAGAAGGCTTTATGCGTATCAGTAAATATATGTAAATAAGCTATCTAGGTTATGAATGCAAAAATGTGGTGCCCAAAATTAAATTGTAAATCCGAGGGGAGCCGCAGATTCAGGAGATAATTCTCTTTAGTTTCAATCGCTACGAGCAACCGCTTTCTCGTTGTCACATCGTTTTCACATGATACGTCGTTATTCTAAAAAAAAAAATCTATTCTATCAACTTTAAATCTCATAATCGTATTTCACAATAAACCATTTGCATTGTGAACACTGGCAAGCAACTCAAGTGGCTTTAACAACACATTCTTACTCCCAGCTTGTCAAATACGGCAGCTTGGTCAGTGGCTCTATGCTTTGAATTATGACACCGTAGGTATCCCTCACAGCGTCAGACTTTCAAAATAAAGGCGCCAAAACAATTTGGTCAGGTTTGAGCACAAAAAATACTTGGATAGGTTGATAGGAACTTGGAAACTTTATGTGAAGGAAGAGATTATATACTGGAAAGACTTGGAAAACAGGTCCAAAAACACTGGAGCACATGGACAGAGGCGGACAAGTTTTGTTACCAGACCAACATTTTAACTGTGTCTTTGTCAGAGTTAGTCACACGCTATGTAACTTGTGTATGTTACTTAATATACTTATGCTATTATACTTATATGTGCATTTATTGTGCAGTAACGCACACAAAACGATGATGTTTCAAACCCTCTGTGGGCTGCAGCACATCTTTCTACAGACAACACGTAAACTTCTTTTTTAGTGTCCAATCCCCCACTTTTAATGACACCCTTTTTCTAATGAATTATTTCTTTCATGTCTCCTACTCTTGGAACTGTAACTCCTTATAGCCCCATTACTGGTCATATTAAATAAATAAATAATTAATCTACAATTTGCATGAGGTAGCTCGTGGAAACCGATTGATCTGTGAATCATCTGAGCTGCTGTAAAAGCAATCAAAATCTGATTTACTGTGGCTAAAAGTATGGGTTGTGAGAGATCCATTGCATCTTTTGGTAATCTCTTTTTGTCATCAGTGAACATTGACCACCAGCTCCTGTTATATCGAACAGGTAAAGGCCGTATGCAGCTCTGCTGAATATTGGCCAACATATTTCAAGCTGTCATTTAAAGCTGCAGTAGGCTAGATTATTTCATGATAATTTTGGCCGAAATAACTAAACACTGGATGTCACTAACCATCTTTAATTGAAGGTTTCCTATAAAAATAATGTGAGTCTGTGAGCTCCTGCTTCATATGGTTTTCAGTGGTGGACAAAGTACTCAACCCGAGTACTTGAGTCAAAGATGCTCCTGGTCAAACAACAACAACTACAAGTGAACTCGAGTTAAAGTACGAGAGTACTTGCTTTTAAAAATACTCAAGTATTCAAAAGTACAAAGTACATTTTGTAATATCAATACATTGTTTTCACGATGCGTTCACAGAACCTTGCAACTCTCTGAAACCACCTAATGATGCACTGACTTGCTTGTAGAAGCACTCTGCTACACAAAGCCTATAGAAACACCTTTAAAAACTTCAGAATAGAAATGCAATCAAAAATAAAAAGGACAGCTGTTGTCATTTTCTGATGTAACTGTATTAAAATCACTGCATAAAATTAGATTGAAGCCAACTGTAAGGAGTCTGTTAAATAGCTGAGATTTCTTTCTTTCATTAATTATGTGGGATTTTTCACCCTGATAAAAACAATCCAACATTAAAAGCCAACCTGGAATTATTTCTCTTTTTCTAATTATAATAACATCTTCAGATTTAATTTTGTCTTTCTCCTGCCGTCACCGTTACTTAGTTTTGTTTGAATGAAAGAGGGAGAGCTTGCTTGTTCTTGTTATACAGCGCGCCTGGGTGACGTATTTCTGATTTCACATCATACATAAAATATGTAAATAAATTTGGTCAGTATAAACAGTACTCCACACACAAATGGCATTTGTTAAAACTATTCTTATATTTGCTGCATTTCTAAATAAGATAATACTGTATAAAAAGCCTCGTATTTTTATGAGCATCCAGGTTTTTTTTTTTTCCTGGTTGTTTTCTCTCTATGTATTTATTTTTTGTCCGTCTCATTATTTACTTTTGTCCTGTGATTTTCCTTTTTTGTTTGATATTTCTGCCACTCGCTCAGTTGTTCTAGCTTATTAAAAACAAAACAAACACACACCAAAAAAAAAGAAAAAAAGAAACAGACGTTCTGCTTCAAAGCAAAATACGTGTGTGTGTTTGGCGCTCACTTGGTGGGAGGGGCTTATTTAAGAAAGCTGATCAAATGTTTTTACTTCTTCGTCTAAAAGTAGGACCAAAAAATGAGTCAGTCTTTATATTTTAGGAATGATTTCCTGTTCTAAGATGCTTGATAAACACGGCTACGAGTATCAGAACTGATTCAGTACGTGCAAAATATGAGGCTTCATAAACGATTCCTTATTTTGCTTTAATTCTCTCTTCTTTAAATTCTTAGACGTTCATAGGAGTCGTTCTATTTCCCCCAAATGTTAGATGCAAGTAGGGCACTGACGCCGTTATCTGCCAAAGATGTCTTCACTCTCCATCACTGTCTTATATACTCTACCCCTCTCTTATTTCTAGCATCCATCTTTCTCCCTAACACACATTATCTTCAAATCTTTCTCCGTCTAATCTCTTTTTACTCCATCAGCGCCTGCGACAATTTTTCCTGCCCCTCTTTTCTCATCTCGTGTCTATTTCTATGTCTATATCTCATTTGTCTCTCACCCCCTCTTATTTCAACACCCGCTATTTCGCTCCATCTCCCAGAGCCTCCAATCTCTGTTTGTGTCCAATCTCTTTTTGCGTCATTACCAGCCCCACTTTTCTCTCTCTCTCTGCTCTCCCCGCCTGTCCCACACAACTTGTGTTTCTGTCACTGCTGGCCGTCTCGTCGATCTCTCCCTCTCTTCCCACCCTCTCGCTTCCATTTGTTTCCCTTCCCCACTGTTAACCAGCTCGGCACTGCGGACAGCCCTTGCTGTTTCTCTGCCTTTGAAGAAAGTGGAGAAAAAAAAAGGCCCCTCGCTGGCATCGAAGAGATTTCTGTTTTCTGTCAAGACCGGCCCAACACGCCCGAGGCGCTTCATATTATTTCAAAGACTGAAGCAACGCAATCATAAGCGGCGTAAGAAAGCAGCACAGCCTGACACACGCAGACGGCGTTGCGAGGGTGGGGGGAAGGTGCTCACGACCAAAACTGTTTGACATCTCTGCATGGTCGCTCGAGAGAGCTGCTGACGACACTTTTAAATGGGAGCTTTAAAGTGGTTTAGGCGTGCTGTTCTTACAGACAGACATTCGCGCAGCTTGCTCTGCTGGTTCTGGTTGTCATCACATCAACAATCATAACTCAGGTACCAAGGCCGTAGAGTGCTGCAGGAATGAGTCCTCAAACCTGGAAATGAGTCAGCATATTCGAACTTCTTGTTCCCTTGTCTGAAATAAGGTCTGTGGTTAGATTTGTGCTTTTCCATCTCCACTTTTTGACCATTTAACTTGTTTTAAGTCCGTCTTTCTCTTGTCTCGACGTTAGGATAAAGTCAAAAGTGTTTAATATTATCAGAAGGAAGGCGCAGTCGCTCCAGCACCAAACAGAAATCCAAGTTACACCGGTAAACGGCTGAAAAAACTCCTAAAATACCATCACACACAAACACGATAGGCAGCGAATTAACAGTGTTATGAGTCTATGTTTAATTCAGTGTGTATCTGGTCCACCGGCCAGCACTTATTTTAGTGAGAAGTGAGATCTTAATTTTGGAAACGGTTCACCTCTCACTTCCACAATCTTCTCCCACTGAAACAGCACAGTTTTAACCAGCAGAGGATGGCAGAGTTGAGGCCATACTTGAAAACCTTAAGACCTCAAAAATACAGAGAATTTCGATGCCAAATAAAAAAAAAAAATCAGTTTCAGAGGCTCTGATTCCATTTAAAGAATGAAACTAAAATAAGTACACAGCAACTGCATTTTATGTTGAATACTTTATATTTACTCTAATTCTAAAAGGAAAGAATACAGAATAATTCTTCCCTATAGCATAAACTTTAGTAAATCTCTGGCATTAAGTAAAATGATCAGTTTTCTTTCATTCATTTATTTTTTCCCCTACCCAAAACGGAAACTGACACAGCACATTTTACAAAATGCATGCGCCCTTCCTTTAAAACTTTCCTGAAGAAACTTCTCAGCAAGTCTGGTTTGGTGTAGCTGTATTGTTGTCTGGGTGGAGACTTTCACAGAAGTATCGGGCTTATATACCTTGTACAGTGTCACAAACAGGTTGTGAAAATGAATAGGAAAGAATATATACGTTTTGTCAGAAATCGGGAGAAATAGAGGAGTATTGTGCTCCCGGGAGGAAATAAGGAGAGGGTGATGAAAAGCGAGAGTCTCCTGGGAAGCTCGGGATGCTTGGCAGGTATGGAAAAAGCTTAGTTTCTGCACTAATCCACAATCAAAAGGAACAATATTGTGCAGGGAACCAGAGCGATGCTAACCTTCAGGCTGGTTTACAAAAATAGCTCATCCCTGTCGCACTCTATGGCCTTGGAAACAGGGGGGCCGAGGAGCCATGGGGCCCCCCACTTTGTTCCCCCGTCCCACTTCTTCTTCTTTTTTCTTTTTTTTTTGTCGTGAACATAGGCACCTGGTTTCACAAAGATATTTTAGACTAGTCTGTAGTGTTGGGCTACTCTGAATTTTGCTTTAACTGTAAGCCCCCAAAATTAAACACCTCACCCTCCAGGCTGACTCAAGCTTAAGACCAATGTTACCACGGTAACAAACAGTGCCAACAACTGATCAGTAGCACCCACCAAACCAAAATAGAGGAGAACATGCCTCATAATTTGTGGTTTGCTCACATTATTAGAGTCACGATTCCTTTGCATCTTGTACCATAATTTTCATATCTTTTTGAACATCTTTGATGCTCCTCTCCACAGTGGGATTAACATTGTTTACTGTAACTGCATTTTTTTTCCATATCAGATTTTTTAGTGCTGAGTGCTTGGATGCGGTCACTCAGTCGGCCATTTTTTATGTTTGGAAAAAGGTCTTAATTTACCCAGAATTCATTGTGCCATAGCCCTACATAGTAAAATAGTCAAGAACTTCTTTGTGCAACAGGTGAATTTAGACGTCCACGTGAAGTCTGACTATCTGTTATATCTAAGCCATAGTCAAACAATGGAGGAACAATGGAGGAAATGGTGCAGACCTAACCCTCCCTCCACCACTATTAGACTTTTTCATCCCGGCAATCCACAATCAATCAAACAGGAAGCAGCAAACCGGGTCCTCAATCCTGTCACACACATGTGATAGACAATGAATCAACACTGCTATGAGACAGTGTTTAATTCTGCACTTGGAACCGTTTGCCACTCATTCCCATGGTCTTCTCCCACCCAAACTAATGCAGCTAATCAACAGAGGTAGAGTTTTAACATATATGCAGTTTATCTTCATGGATTATACTGATGCCGAATTGACAAGAAGACTGTTGACGTTCAACACCCTTTATGTTGTATTTCTTGAGTTATGTGGTTTTACGGACATATGAGGAATTGTTAATATGTCATATTTCTTTTATTTTCAGCAAAACTGCTATGCATATTTATTTTTCCTTTAACATTCTGTCATGACCACAGAAACACAAGGTAACTGCTAAACTATGACAAGGTTATCTGATGTTGACTGCTCTTATTGCTTTTTATTTATAGTTTGACGATGGCCTATCAGGTTAGGTTAATTATATTGAACAGCAGTATGCACTAAAAGGTTGCCTTTTGTGGATGTTTCTCTGTCGCGCACTTCTGAAAATACACAACCCAATGAAAAACTAATACCTCTATTAATAATGAGACAATATCAATTTAGCTTTATAAAGAAAGAGCAGCTTTATTTATCATAATTATAAAGCAAGAAATGGCATTTTCAATTAATGAAAAATTTCCTGCCATAGGCGCACACGGTCGCACTCCATACATAACATAAAATGGGAAGAATTTTTATCCAAACAAGACAACATTGTCACACCAATTTATACAGTTTACACACACACACACACACACACTTTTGGTCCCCAAGCTTTTGAAATGAATCCGGTGCCCTTGTACTTTTTTTTTTTTTTTTTTTTAAAGCTTACTCATAGTGTTTTCTTACTCTTGCCATCAAAGTTCATTTCAATGTCAGGCGCACACCTGTTTTGAACAAATTCTACATCATGCTCAGCTGCCCTAAGGCATGTACCCCGAGGATAAGCAACAATTGCTTGCACTTAATCAACATCCTTGCGCCCTGGGCTAGCAGACGTGAACCTCTCGCCCTCTGCGTGCTCTTTGCACCGTGTGTACCAGATCATCCCCGAGGCGTTATTCCCGCCAGGTGCATTCATCACGCTGCCAACAACTTTGAACTCGTCTGGCACCCGTGCCTTCAACTTCCCGACCCCGTCCTCACTACCAACAATTCACTTTGACAATAGTGCCTGTAGTGTTGAGAAGCAGACGTTTTTTTTTTTTTCCACCTGCTCTCCATCTAATTAGTGTCAATGCTCAATTCCTCTTCCCCTCAACACGGCGCTCACTCTCTTCCCACCCACCTTCAAAGCTCTTAGTACAATTAAGCGTGTAAAGCGAGGCCAGGAGGGAAGGAAAGGGAAAAATAAAAGGCAGACTTGCCATCTTTGAAGTGCAAAGTGAGATGGGGCAGGTAACTCTCGTGTGGGAGACTTGCCAGGTTTGCAGCACTGCTGGCGAGTGGAAAACATGTACTCAACTGCAGTCTTAAGTCTCTTCCACACATGCACCGAAACCCTCCGCTTATCCTGACATCACTCAGGAGCTGCATGTGAGAGCGCAAATGTCTGAATGGGCCGGACATTCAGCAGTCAGAGTCTGGAGAATTCACAGCTAACAAGCTGTCGTGTTGATGATGTGTTGAGAGTGCATGGAGTGTAGCTGATAAGCACTCTTTTCGGCTTGCCTGTGCATCGCTTTCCACTCTTTCGTTGATACATCCAAATACATGTAAGCAAGCTCTGCCCTGGCGCCACCCCTGACCTAAACCAAACGGAGGTGAGAGCACGTCTGACATGGACAGTCTCCTGTTGTGTGCTACATGTGTGTTATAGAAACTTTCCAGCTTTGAGATATCACGGTAACGGTTTGGTAACCATCGTAATTTGGGTAAGGACCAAATTTTGGGAAAAAAATATTACAGATGAACAGTTGCTAAATCAATGTTCCTATCCTAACTTGAGACTTGGAAATGAGCATTTCACAAACATCCCCAAATCTTAAATAAACTCTTAAAGTTAACTGTCCTAAATCTAGCTTGCCCACCAGTAGCAGCAGCTAACTTACTGAGTAACTGAGGTTATTTAGTTACACAGGTTACAAAGCTCTGGAGGGGGCACCAATTTAGCCTCTCACATTTTGCCTGCTCTATTAATAAACATCAGGAGGACGCAAGGCTGTAGCAAGTCAATTTTAAACAAGAAGACTGAAGGAATCCATTGGTACCAACCATGTCATGCCAGCTCGTTGGGAAGGGGGCTAAATAATACTCTGAAGTTAAGCTAAATTTTGATGTGAAGTAAAAACTGACATGTCATTTTGGGGTCCCTTGATGTCTTGGGTTCTTTTGGTTTTCGGTATCCAAGAATCTCTCCATGCCAACTTTGGCCACCACAGAGCAATTACGATTAGGGCACCCAAATGGCCCGCAGCAGCCCTGACAGTAGCTTACAGTAGTGTTACCTAACAGTAGACCTAATTAACAGTGGCTAACAGTAGTGTTAACTAACTTCTTTAATCCATATGACTGTGCCTGCTGTCACGCTACAGTCTCTTTTATATCCCAAGTGATGTTGTTGGAAATTTCCCAAAAAGAACTTTGGATTTCTCTGCCGATGTACGGGCACCTCTAACTCATCTGTAATTACGTTAACTGCCTGACATTGTTTCTGCCACTTTTTTTTGTATGTTTCAATGAGAAAAAAACAACAGTTGCAAAAGTGATTAGCTTAGCAAGAAAAGAAAAACAAAGTCGGCTTCTTGGTAAGGATATAAATGCTGATGAGCAATGTTGGATTGAGTAATTAGGATTTCTTAACCTGCGATAAGATGGAATAAGTAGGATTCCCAAAGTTAGCTAAGCTTCTGTAATACCCAGTTGAGAAAATCCTATCTTAAGGACCATCCACACCAAGAAGAATGACAATAAGTGTAAAGAATTCACTTTAAAAATCATTCTAACTCAAGTGAATGTCACCATAAATATTAAATATAAATATATATATTGTGGTTCAGGCCCTTTGGACTCTTTCTATCTTATCTTAAGATTGAAGCTAGACTTAAGATGTGTGTATCATTGTATCATTTTTTTCTGGCTTTCCTTGACCTTTCTCTATCTTGGCAATATGGACTCTTTCTCTGACCCTCAATCCACTTGTGGACATTTCAGCCACTGTAAGGATTAACATGTACATGTGCACCTTTTCTGTGAGCTGGCGGTTTGTTTTCTTTCGTTCTGTTTTGTCGTGTCTATGTGTATATTTTTGGATATTATCTGAAGTTCATACGGGCAAAACATCTTCAGAGAATCTATCCTGATGTTTTATGTTTAACCTTATCTGTGAAGTAGAGGTTAGGCAAAAACCAGTGTAGAGGGCAGGAGTGTGAATCTGAATTGTGTTGAGTTGTCAAAAACATTTCTATTTAAAGTGTCGTCTGTAGATGCAGATAAGAGGGGATGCTGCCTGCAGACAGCGTCAGGAGACAGCGGGGCAAGGTACACTTGTTGAGAGCTCTCTTCACCTGCTCGAGTGCTCCATGAAATGACAGACTCGTCTCTGATTTCTTGAACTCTCCCCAGCTAAAAACTAGAAGGGCACTTGGAGTGCGCAGACCTCCGCCATGGCTAAAAGTTCATCCTTCTATGAAATGCAGATATGCAAGAGCAGACTTCACAGTCAGTATTAATGCTTGTTGGTGGAGTTTGTTGCAGACAACTGTGAGTGAGAGTGTGATCTCCCATGATACCGCTGTCCCTGACTGCTTTCTGTATGAAGCCTGAGCAGCTACATGTGTAGGCTATCCCAGAGACTTACTGGTACCTGTGAATGTGAGTTGTGATATGAAGTCATCATGTTGCTACAATTGTTTTTTTTCACTATTAAACTTTACTACCATCCACTGAATTTTAAGATGCTTGGCATTTATTCCAGCATGGCAAAATGTCCCATCCCG
>JAJHUR010097142.1:0-22644 GCA_027495735.1 Lutjanus campechanus
TTAGCATAGTGTGAATGACAAAGACCTGCCAAACACCCTGAAAAATGATTCTTTATGTCTTACTGGATTAGAAAAATGAAAAGAAATCAAGGTTGTTAAAGTATGTCTGTATGGACAGACAGCTATGGGTCAAAGGAATCAGTTTCTGACAAACCTCGCTTAAGACTTATTTGATCAAATTATTTGCTGATTTCCTGCATGGATCTCACCTGAAGAGCTGTCCCATAGGGATGCCTCCCTCATGGAGCATGGGGGTAATGAGTTCAGCCAGGTAGAGCCAGATGTGAGGTATATCTATGGCCGTGTCTTCTGCAGCCTCCAGGGTCTCCTCTAGCCTAAAGTCCCAGAAAATAAACAGCACTCAATCTCACTTGAAAAGACAAACTTTCATTTGATTAATTTTGTCTGTAAAGTCTGTCAAGAGTAAATAAGGTCACTTAAAGATCATTTCAGATACTGGAAAGAGTTTAATGATGTTGCTCTTGTTAAATGCTCACCCTTTGTAGTACTGCTGTGTGGACAGCGTCCCTGTCTTTATGAGTTGGTGCAGCAGCAGGCCCACATGCTCTCTAGCAATGGTGCTGCGCTCAAGCGTCGACTCCACAGCGTTCCGCACAAACACATAGAGCAGTGAGGCACTGTTGAGTTCTGACACGCACTGCAACGCCTCCTACAACACCAGGAGAAGATGATGGTCATCAAAGCGGATTCATATTCAAAGCATTTTCTGATAATATATATGCATTGAAGTGTGAGTGTGCCTTGCGTCATGTTTGTACCTTCATGTCATTGATGTGGAGGTATTCTTCAAGGATGGCGTTTGACTTCTTCTCCACCTCCTCTTCAGTCAAGGCAGGCTTTGAAAGAGAAGGAGGAGGTGTGGGGGCGCTCTCACGCTTAACTGCTGAGGAGAAAAAAAGGACAATACATGTTAAAAATCATTCCTCATTCTCTATGTGTACAACTTTTACCATCAGCTTGTCCTCGAAGGGACAATATTTCAAAATCTTCACTGTTGCTCCACCAGTTTCTCACCTGTGAGATCTTTGCTTGGACCTCTATCCCGGCTTCCTCGGTCTCGGCTCCCCCTGTCTCTGCTTCCTCTATCCCGACTTCGTCTGTCCCTGCTTCCCCTGTCCCTGTCGTCGGTCATGCTGGCCACGCGACGCACAGGCTCGGTGGCAGACCGACTGTCTCCGCCCCTCCCGCCGCGCTCCTGTGACTCTCTGCTGAAGCTTCTCTTGGAGATTTGGTTCTGGCTGCTCCTGTCGTCACGGCCTTCCCGCCCCTCGCCACGATCGAATCGGTCAAACCGATCCCTGTCGCGATCGCCCCTGTCTCTGTCGCCCCCACGCTCCCGGCTTGAGCTTGACCTGAAGATTGTAAGTGGGACAAAAGGTCCACATTCATCACAATGTCCAAATCACATTTATTATCAAGTTTACAGATGGACAAACATGTATAGGAACATCCAGATCCAGAGTTCAAACGACTCTTATGTGCCACTGACACTTTTAAGCCGTCAAGAAAAAAGTAGAAAATAGGAGCACAAGTACAAGAGATTTCACATTGTGAGCAAGTATGTGTAGTTGCTCATCACCCCTGAGGAATTCTTAGAAAGGTTATCGTAGGCAACTGGACTTGGTTGGGTTTGTGAAGACGTTTCGCCTCTCGTCCAAGAGGCTTCTTCAGTTTTAACTGACTGGTGGGGAGTTTCAGGTACTGAAGAGGCCTCTTGGATGAGAGGCGAAACATCTTCATGAACCCAAGCAAGTCCAGTTGCCTACAATAACGCTCCTATGAGTGACATGACCTGGATGACTGAGAATCTTAAAAGATACCTCTGAGGAACTCTGCGATCAGAGTCTGATGAAGACAGCAACGAACCAGACTGCTGCAGGGCTGAGAAGCGATTGAGTGTGCTAGTAGCTGGACGACCAGAATCTTTAAAAAACAGAGAAGAAAAGAATAGATTAACACGACACATACTAAAAACAACTCAAACTCTCACTTGTCTTTTGTTGTGTGGTTTCTTGTGTTTTACCCTGATCTCCAGTGGCTGGTTTAGCTCCGGTTCCTCCACTGCTGCCTTTGCCCCAGCTACCCCACATGCCTTTTCCACCTGGAGCCAACAGCTGATTGTTGAAGTCCAGAGCGCCAGGCTAACGGGAAACAAAAAAGTTACATTTACAAACAAGTTAAAAACACATTTACCCAAGTCCCAAATCATCAGGTTAAACTTAAGATAGTTAAATTCTAAAGGCTCTAACTTCTTTTGCTTGTATTACTGGTGCTACAGAGGTTAAGAGTTTTAGAGATCCGGGCACCATGACCGGCTATGGTAACATCTGTTCCCATCTCTAAAAAACACAAGTACTGCAGTTCATCACTTCTTATTAATGATTTACACAAACAGTGGTGTAACAACTAAACAGGAGAATGAATGAAAAAGATTTTTAGTTTGAATGAAAAAAAATCATAAAATATTTGAAAAAAAATACATGGTTATTTCACCATTTTAATTCACCACCTTATAATCTGATCACACGGCTTTTCCCTTCAGTCCCACCCTCACTTTAGACAAGAAACGGCGATCACGCCTCTGTTGGACTTGAACATTACCTTTGTGATCTTGCTAAGGCGGGTGGTGTCGATGGGTCTGTTCTTGGAGATGGGCACCGTGTTCCATCCCTCATCTTGCGGCTGGCTATTCCTGCCGCCTCCTCCTCCTCCTGGCGTGTGAGGACCACGGCCACCCATGCTCCCTCCCATCCTGCCTCCTCCTCCTCCTCCTCCTCCTCCCTCTTTCTTGGACATGAGCTGCTGCTGGACTTTGATCTGCTCCCTGTGCTCCTCCAGCTCAGCCTCCTTGTGGATCTGGTCGATTGTTTTAGGACCCTGGTCTCCTCTACGAGGCACCCAGTTATTCTGTGGATCACAGATGGAAGACGGTTATAAAACAAGTCTCAAACTGTTCCAGCACCTGCCGTTTAATATCTGCAATCAGGATTCCTGTGAGACTCATAATCCCTGCGGATTAATTCACACACAGTATAAAAAAATCCTGCTCATTCAGGAATACTTCTAAGCATTAGTCACTTCCATAAGTGCTTGTTATGGGTCTTTATTGTAATATCCTATTATAGATTGACTAATATTTACCTTTCTGAGGTCCAAGACGTCTTGCAGCATGAAGCGGATTCTGGATGAAGTCTTCCTCTCTTTGATAATCTTGTCCATCTGGTTGAAGTACTGATCCATGCGAGGCTAATGGGGACACAGAGGAGTGGCTTTTATGAGTCATAGCTTCAAAATAGAGTGTAAATGAATAAATGAGACAAATTTATACATAGAGAACCGTCTCCTCAGCTCCTCTGTCCCATCGCTGATAAGCAGGCTTGCCTCGGTAGTCAGTGTTGCATAAAATGATTACATTACTTGCCCACCAACCCCACTGTTGAAAGCTACTACAAGAAGTTTAACTGTTTGTCAAAGAGTGAGTTTAATGCTGATGCCCCTACATGACCTACATAAGCTAAAGAGACCATCTGCAAGGAGATTGGCTATTGTTATAGTTATTTTTAATGCCTGCCACCAGGGTGGATACCTGTAAAATCAGATTAAACTAGTCTGTGATCATTTCTGCTTCTAATTTAGATTATTATACACCACAGCTTTTGCACACAGGGGCCTCCAAAAATCAACAAAATAATAAAGTTCACTGGAGTAGCTTTAAGCATGTTATCGAGTAAGACAAAATATACGCTACAATTACAAACTGAAAAATGTCTGTTCTGTACAACAGCAACAGAGTTGTACCACTGCAGTAGCAGTGGTCAAATGTAATGCTGTCAGTTAATTACAGCCTGTCAGGAAATCGACAGACAGACAGATATAGTTTTTCAGACTGAAAGCCTCTGGAAGGGCAATTATATGGAGCCCCAGCATCGCCAAACAGTCGTGGGGTGTGCACAGACATAAAACTGAGAATTCTGTTGTTCTACAAATTACCATGAAGTTATTAGCTGTTGCTAATGGTGTTAAGGCGAAGGCTAGCTTGGCAAAACCAAGATGGGCTTTCAAAGAGGTAATATCATAAAAGTCCTTTACTTAACGTTAGCATTAATTTACAACTCATCTGTGGAAGTCAGCCACAGTTGGGGTCAGTTCAGGGGATGTTTGATAGACCTGGCTACTCAAAACTTAACAAACCAACCTTCTAAGCATTTGTTTTGTTCAAAGTGAGGGGAAGATCTAAAGATCAGATGTTCAAGATCAAAAAAGGTACTTTACGTATATAATTTTAGATGTTGAGCATCATCGTTCCTAGCTGTTCTTGTAAAATGTCCAGTGTAATTGGTAACACCTGTGTTGTCATGAGTTTATTAAGCAGTGGGAAAACTTCCTCACTGTGGCAACCCTACTAGCAATCAATAGCCCAGACACGCGGCACAAAAAAAAAGATGGCTGAACGTGTAAATGTTTATAGACAATCACTGACTTACATCTCTGTGTTAATGCTTTACTTACCTTGGCCTTCTCAAAGTCCAGGTCTTTGCCGATTGTGGAGAGCAGCCTGCAGAGACACTCCAGAGACTCTTCATCGTGATTCTTCAGTAGTTTCACTACACAGTCGTGCATGATGGCCTCTGTCAGCATCTTCAGCTTGAAGAGCTCACCTATGAACTTTATGTTGCCCAGCGAACGGCGGCGGGCCTTGTCTTTGGCCTCCTCCAGCTCCACCCTCAGGCGCTCACGCTCCTCATCCTGCAGGCGAACAGAAGCAGTTGTTTGTGCTCATAGGGTGGATAAAATGATCGGTTTAGTCCAAACAAAAAAAAAAACAAAAAACAAACACAAACGGTGATGATTGGGACACAGAGTAAAACATCACATTTCTTACATCTTTGGAAGCCTCCAGCTCTTTTTGCTTCTTCTCAAAGATTTCATCATCATCCTGGTCCTTCTCAAACTCTTTCTGGCAGCGGTTGAGCAGCAGTTTGCGGAAGTTCACAAAAACTCCTGGTTTATCTGAGGTGGGGACTTTTAACTGAGGGTGGAAAACGTTGAGCATAATTACATTTTTTTAGTGAATAAACATTTTCAATCTTGCAAATGGAATAAAAACGTGATTATGAAAACATAAAATGAGAATGAAATGCAATTACAGCGTGCTCCATCAGTTCCTCATTACCATCATGAACATTCAGTGGCCCAGACACGTGGCACAAAACAGAAGTCATCACTGGAGCGAATGAAAAAACAAATAAGATTTGGACTCAGTCACAGGACTTACCCCCATAAGGCAGCGGCACATGTTGGCGTAGGCCACAGAGAAGTTGGGCTCTGAGATGGCCTTCTCAAAGATGAGGTCGATGGCTCCCTTCAGCCTCTCCTCTGTGTCTATCGTCAGCTCTGTCACCTGCTTCATCAGCTCTTGAAACTTCTGAGGGGTCAGCTTGTTGAGGATACTGCGCAGACGCTTGAACAGCTCTTGAGTCTTGGCTTGTTCAGGATCGTCCTCTTCGGGTTCCTCCGCAGCGCGGCCACGAGTAGTTTTCTTCATGGTGGGCTTCCAGGCCTTCTCTGCCTTGTTGAGCTGCACGTCATCGCTGAGGGACATGCTGCTGATGATCTTCCTGGGCTCTTTCCTCTGACCCTGCTGAGAGCGACGTGGCCCAGGCGGCTAAAAGGAGAAGAAGAAATGTATCACAAACTGGCTCAATGTCAATGACCAAGAGAGGAGTCAAGTCAGGTAGGTGTCAACTGAGTAGTTTATTGAAAATAAACCAACATAACTTTTTCCAAAATAAGCATGAGGTTTGGAGAAGAATGGCGTCAGTAGTGAATGTAATGTATACATGAGTGAGGACTGTGTGTGAGTGCTGAGGGCAGCAAAATGTCACAGACAAGCGGCAGCTACTTATAAGCCTTGGTGGAGGCCCACACAGGTGCCTTTCCACCAAAAATAAACTGTTTTGGAAACCTGAAAAGTTTGGTTCCCTGTTGGAACCAAAAAATAGCAGGTTTTCCATGGGAACCAAACAAGGCATGTCATATTCTAGAGGCAGCTGTGCATTGTGCAACATCCTCCGTTGATGATATCCTTGATTACAATGTTCCAGTCAAAACTGGTGGAAACGTTAGCTGGTCTACGAGAGGTTCCAAGGCTCTTGACCGTAACTGGTTCACAAACCAGTACTAATTTGGTTGAAAAGGGCCCTTCAGCTCATCCACAACTCTGCTGCTCGGCTATTAACCAGAACCAAGAGAAGAGAACACATCAATGCAGCTTTGGCTGCTTTGCATATGCTTCTGGTAGCATTTAAAATTGATTTTAAGGTCTGTCTCTATTTACATACAAAGCCCTTAATGGGCTTGGATCAAGCTGCATTGATAACTCCCTTGTTCCCTGCTTGCCCTCAAGAACACTGCCATCATCTGCTGCTGGTTTAATGGAGGTTCCCAGAAATAGCCAAAAGAAAGTTGGGGATGCAGCCTTTGTCAGTTACGCCCCAAAGCTATGGAACACACCACCTATAAATATCAAGGATGCCAGCTCACTAAATATTTAAAAAAAAAAAAAATCAAAATGTATAACTTAACCATTAACTAGCTAGACTATGACTCATGAGTATGAAAAAGGGACAACAATTTTCTTTCATAATAAACCACCCCAGGAATAGAAGAGACAAAGTCACTCACCGGGCCTCGTGGTCCTCCCACTGATCTGCTCCCAAGGTTCCCCAAATACGAGGGAGTAAAATCTGGGCCAACATTCATCAGTCGAGCTGGGTCAGCAGGTCGCAGCGGAGTCTTGTTCGCCTGAAGGTAAAATAAACGACCTCAGTGCCCAAGACAAGGTCAAGTTTCTCAACTGTCTCTCATAACAAGTATACATTCCCTAACTAATCATGCTTAATGAGATTTTTTTTTAAAAAGTCATTTCCATGCAGCTTTAGTTTTAATAATCACTTAGTTGTCACAATGTCACACGTGAAAGACATTATCACACTCCATGGCAAAGTGACATACCTTGTCCAGGACCACATCACTGATCAAAGGCAGGCCCTCGGGTTTGTGCATACTGGCGCTGACAAACTGGCAGCCCAGGAGGAACTCCCTGTCGTACCGTTTCTTCTCTTCTGGGTCAAGCGGCTTCCATTGTTCTGGGAGACATGCGAGAGACGTGTGAATGCAGAGTCATGTAAACACGAAAGACGTCAGAGTTAGGTGTACAGCTTTATAGCACTGAAAGTTCATGATAAGGAAAATGTGTCTCAAGTCTTAAATGGGACACTTCGAGATGGTCGATGCTTGACAACCTTTATGCATGAACCTGCTGTATAAAATGAGCAGGTCTCCATAAATCTAGCCCAATATTCCAGCCTTACATGATGTTAAAATGTCAAGGCATGGGCTCAATTTTCAATAAGTTTTTTTCTTTTAACAGTGCCTTTTCTGGACAGTCTTAGTCACTATCTACCTTCTTTGTACTGGTATTTCTTCCCGGTTGGCTCAGGTGAGGCTTTAGCCCTGTCAGGTTCTGCATTCTGCTTGTCCTCTTTCTCCTCCCAGGTCTCATCTGCAACCTCAGCGGGAGGTTCAGCTGGAGCAACAGGGACGGGGTCGGCCTGAGTGGACGAGGGTTCAGGAGCGGGCTTGGCACCCTGCTCCTGCAGCAAACAAAACAGGAATAGATGAGTCACTATTATAATAACCCAGTTACTCTACAGAGAACCAAATATCCCCAAAAATATTATTGATACAGCTGAAACTGCTCAGATGGTTAAACACCACGTCTCTGTGTTAAAGGGATAGTTCGGATTTTTTTATGTGGTGTTATATGAGGTACTTATCTGTAGTCAGTGTATTACCTACAGAAGATGGCAGTCGACACGCCCCCAGTTTGGGGAAGCCAACAAGACTACCAGGAAGTTGCACTGGACAGGGCCGGCAACAAAACATATTTTATCCATGTAAAAAATGCCCACTTTAAAAAAATCAACTTTAGTTTTAGTTGTACGCTATATTAAGAATATTTTTACCACCTTACCTTGCTGTCAGACAGCCTTTTCTGATAGAAAACTACTGTTATATTGGCCAAATATCAACCAGACTCCATTGGCGAAATCAATCATTTTACCTCACAGAACATGGGAGTTGCCGGACTACCACTGCCTTGATCTGTTAGTTTGTTTGTGTTATTGTGCGACTTTGGTGAATGCGAACTAATCTTTTAAAACACTGTTATTGTGTGAGTTCAAACAGACTAACTAATCGAGGCAGCGGTAGACCTACACTTGTGTGTTCTGCGAGGTGAAATGACTTCGTCTATGGAGTTTGATGGGTTTGGCAAGAGTAATATTTGGCTTGTATAATGGCTGTTTCCCATCAGAAAAAGCTGTCTGACTGCAAAGTAAAGCATTAAGTATTCTATACACATTTTTATACACAGTATTTTAAACACAGTGTGCACTAAAACTGATTTTTTTTTTAGGTGGGCCTTTCTTTAAGTGACTAAAATATGTTTTGCTACTAACCCCCTTTCTACACCTGCACTCCTGCGGATCACCATCTACTGCAGGTAACATACTGACGACTGATAAGTACCTCAAAAAAATCTGAACTGTCCCTTAAATTTCAGTCTTTCATCAACCTGACTGATGCACACCTCTGTGAAGGCATCCAGGAGGTCTCCAATGGCGTCCTTCTTGTTAAACTCCTTCACATTCTTCCTCTTCTTTGGCACAGACATAGCAGCTTAAACAAAGGGGACAACAACATTAAAATCTCACAAGACCAACACGACAAATGACAGTGAGACTCAACACCACACTACCTTGCATAGTAGTAGATTCCTCTGTAGGGCAGCTAACAGCGGTGGGAGGGGCATCCTCACTTTTCTCTTTCTTTTCTTCTTCCTTTTTCTCCTCCACCTCCTCTTTCTCCTTCTCCTCCTGGGCTGGCATCACCGTTTTAGCCACAGGTGTGGATTCCTGAGATTGAGAAGCGTCAGGCTTGTCAAGGGGTGTAGTGTCTGAAAATGCCGTGTCCTCAGAGAGTTCCTCAGAGTCCTGAGGAAGGCCGTTAGAGAGGAGAGGCTCAGCCGTTTCAGCCGGCATGGGTTCAGGTTCGGGGGTGGAGCTCGGGGCAGCGCTCTGGGTCTGTGGAGCAGCAGGTTCCTGTGCAGAGGATGTAGGCTGAGAGACTTCAGTTACAGTCTTTGTATCAGTTTCTTCTTTTGCGACAGGTGTATCTGGCACAGCAACCTCAACTGCAGGCTCCAACTTAGCACTAGTCACCTGCTCCTCATCTTCTAATTTCTTCACCTCCTCCGCTTTCTTTTCTTCCTTTTCAGGTGCCTTCTCAGCTGCAGCTGGGGCAGCCTGTGGTTCCTCCATTTTGACAGGTGCCTCTTGCGCTGCTAATGATGCTGAGGGGCCGACAGGAGCATCTACTGTGTCACTAACTTTAACATCAACTTTATTTACGGCCTCAGCTGGAGGTGGTGTAGTAGATACTGCTGCTGCTGCTGGAGGGAGGGGAGAGGAAGACTGCTGGTCCTTTATCAATGGGGGTGGCACCTCAGTCGCAGCTGCAGGGGCTACAGATTGTGTGGTTAACTCAGCAGGCAGTGTCATCTGGTTTTCCATCTCCTGTTTGGCCTCCACCACAGGCTCTGTATTCACTGTGGCAGGAGGTGGTGGGGTTTCAGCGCTAGCAGGAGGCTCTGTGTTTTCATCTGAGCAGGGAAACATGAAATGATCACAATAAGGAAAATGTGGAATACAGTCATCTTTTGTTTTGCTTTTTTTTTAAGGTAAAGCAAAACTGAGGAAATGTGCTCACCTCTTCTAGTCGCTGTAGTGACAGGCTGTGTAACTTCACCATTGGTCTGTGCATCTCCTATAGAAGCCTAAAGACACAAAACAAGCATTTAAGCACTGATTTCAATGTAAATGTGCAGATAATCATTCATATCATCTTTATGAAATAATTTTCACTTTTAGTTACAACTCCGGATGAAGTCTCCCAGACTCAGGTTCAACGTGTAACATGGGCTTTTTTTTTTTTTTGCATCAATGAAAAACATCAACATCACAAAGTACATGATGCCATTTCATTATTGAGAGGTTTTCAATATACAACTTGAAATGTGAACTGAAAACCTAAATTATTTCAGTGTGTATTGGAACTTTTTTCAGGAAGGCCTGCACAATATGGTTTAAAAAGAAAATCATATTGCAAATATTTTGACAGATATTTTGATTGCTGTATGATTCACAATTAGTGGAAACAAACATTCTGCATCACAATCGTTATTTTCATTGCAAAATCAAGGTAATCAATCAAATGAGTTCATGATGATGTGACATTTGTTGGGGTCTGCACCAGACAAAAATGTTTTGTTACATCCAGAGAACACGATTTATGAGCCGGGGCATCTCTGCAGTTCTATAGGACTTCATGATAATTCTGTTTTGTCATACATTTTTCCTTTATCAAAAATTGCATCATCTGCGATTTGAATAATGCACTTGGCCATATTGCAGTTTTGATCATATTTTGATCAACTGTGCAACATTTTTTTCAATACATTTAAACAATACCACAATAATACTGATAACTGTTCTTTTTGGTCACTATATGAAATTTTTATAGCGCTTCCTGTATGGGACTGTATCAAATTCATGTTGATAAAAGTTGCATAATTAAATTCTTTGGGTATTTTGGAGGCTGTAGTTCATCCTGTAAGTTGTGTTGCATTTTATTTCATAGCGTTTCGCCCGATCCATCTGTCAAATCTATGTACTTGCAAGATAAGACAAACCAGTCTAAAATATATCCACAGCTCAAAACACCAGTGCATGTTTGTGTATGTATGTGCTTTGGCTTTCTATTGTTTGTTCAATGTGCTAGATTTGTGCTGTGCTGATAATAAGATGTTAGCACAGAGATGTGAAAACATGCAATCACCTCTATGAAAAATAAATAAGTTGGGAGCCGGTGGTACAGTATTCCTAAGCTGTGCTTTGTTTCCTCCGACAATGTGTCCTTTGTTCACACAAACCGACCAAATGTCATTGCTTTTCTTCTAAATTAGACGATCTGTTCAAGCTGTACCTTTTTTTAAAATCAGTTATGTACTTATGTGTAATTAAATCGTAAGACATTAAACTCTAAATAATAGTTTTTTTGTGCCACTTTTGGAAAAATTACTACATTCTCAGACAAGCCAACTACCAATATAGACAAAATTAAAGTCAAGTCAGACTGAAAACACCAGTTAAAACTGTCCTTTACTGCGTTTTCCCTCGCTTTATTTTCCACACAAACTAAAGCGAGTACAGAATACGTGACCATTTAGATTTCTAAAATGAGAAAACTGTACCTTTATCCCACAGTAACACAAACATTAGTCATTATTCAAACTCAGGATTTACAATCAGCAATAAAACCAATAAAACAATACCATCTTTCAATATTTACACAACTGCGACTGCTTTATAGTTTAAATCAGTTAGTAGAAACCAGTTTTTTCCAAAAAGCATTCTTACCTGTGGGGGAGTCGGCGTGGTGGTGGACCTTCCACCTGACATGATCTCCTCTGTGATATCACGCCCGCCCTGGTTGGGGTCTCGTATTCTTATCTATCAGGAGATAAGGGAAATATTGGTCAAGTTTCCACAAAACACATAACCAACATTAAAATAGCCAACAGTATGTAACTATCCTGTCACGACTGATCTGTAGCTGCTGTCCAACATAATAAATACTATTGTTATTTTCATTTTAAAAGAGAAAGTTCCACATTGAACAGACAAAACACTTTCTGTCCATTCAATTTTTTTTGACCTCAGACAAGAGGTGAGCTGTCCTTTTGTTGTGACACACTACCGGTTTGCGTTCCCTCTTTAGTGGGCCTTGTGACTGTGCCGGTGGTTGCTGAGGAGGCGGGGCTTGTGGCTGTTGCTGGGCGGGGTTGATCATGACTTGTGCTGGCTGGACAGACGTAGAGAACTGCGGCTGAGCTGGATAGTATGCTCCTGCTGTAAGGTCAGAATGAAACAAAAAAAAAAAGAATAGATGAAGAAAGCAATACTCAAGTGCAAGACACAGCTTCAAAACAAAACAAAAACCCATACAGGATTGATAGGATTTTTTTTTCTATAGTTATGAACCAAAATTTATTTGCTGCGTTTTTCTGAAAATCCTCCAAGGCAGTATATGGGATTTGTGGGTGTAGGGTTATTGATATTTTGACCATAACTTGAAAAACTCTTGCAATAACAGAGTGGATATTCCTGTAGGAACGAGAATAAACAAGAGAGCCTGCATGAGCTGTGTGGACCAAAATATGAACTGAAGATATTCAAGTTTCAAGTTCAGTTTTATGGATTATATGTGGGTTAACACATCGTCAACAGTACAATGAAGTGCGTGGGATAGATAGACTGATCTGTGGGCTGATTATTGTAGGGTGCACTTTAGAGATGCTGCCATTACTGTGGTGGCTGAGTTGAAGTGAACGAGTGACACCAAAGACGCTGCGGTTAGCAAACTGCCTATCTTACAGATGAAGGTAGGCTGTGTGAATTATTCAGTCTCAAAAACACTTGAGTGAAACTGGTTATGACACAGGCCTTTGTAGTCATGACATTCACATCCAGACATTGAAGGTCGGACAGAAGCTGAATGTTAATAGTCCTGTCTAGTAAATAAACACAGCCAATATTACTTGATTTAATATCAGGTAACTGGCAATCCATGACATCTTTCATTGTGGTCACTGCAATACATTATTTACTATAACAAACACTGAAATTGTGTGGAATTTCAAGTAGGAACCACGGGTAGAGTATTGAGCTGCCCCCTAACAAGTGTTAGTCAACCAAGTTTTCGTTAGTCTGTTAGTTTCAGGGAAAAAAAGCCATCTTAAACTCCAAAAGGGAGTGCCGCATTTTGTCGTTAAGCTAATGACCCAAGTTAGCATTCTTATGAGCTGATCCTGAACTGGAACACAGCCTCCAAGACCAACAGAAGTCAGTCTGATGACAGAGAATACAGTGCAGAGGTGAATTACAGTGGATGCGAACAGGACTCTGACTCCGAGGACATCGAAAACATGGCGGGTTCAGGCAGCTACAGGAGGCATGAAGTGGTTGAGGAGCAAGTTTACAGCGAGTTGATATGAAAGTATAAGCATTTAGTATTAGCATTTAACAGGTGGCTTGCTTCATCCACCCTGTAAAATTTAGGCTCATTATCACAGTTTTTGAATTTCTCTTTGATATAGCACAGGGTTAACAATGTTACTCATTTCCCTCTCACTCCAACTATTATCTGATGCCCCAAAAGTATCTATATTTAAATGATTAAATTAATATTATAAGCGTGCAATGACTAGCCAATTAATGCCTTGAACTAATGACTACTAGTTAAAGAAAAACTTAAACTGGGGGCAGCCCAATAGAGTACCCAGCCAAAAATATTGGTGCTTAAATAGTTGTTATTAAATAATATTTAATAAATATTTAATAGAATGATTCTTTTATAAATGCGACCTTTACTTTTGCACATAGAAGTATAAATGAGTGAGTTACCAAAAGAAAAAAAAACAGTTAAAACACTATAGAGACAGAAGTGCCACAGAGATTGTTGCCACTAAAGCCTGCTGACCGACACACAAGCACACACACTACTCACCAGGATAGCGCTGAGAGGTGAGAGGAGCACCGTGGAGAGAGAGACGGCCGTTCTCTCGGCCGCCCCCTCTCCCCCCACCACCCCGCCTCTCCCTCGCAGCAAGAGAGGGCTCTGAACCAACGCAGCAAAACAAGAGGAAGGGAGTGAGGGACGGGAGAGGGAGGAAAGAAGGAGAGAGGGCAGGAAGAGACAGATGCAGAATGAGTTAATGAGAGGATCCAGAGGAAGCAGGGTGTTAAAAAGGTCCCATGAAATGAATAAGCTTGTGTTACTGGCTGCATCTTGTGTCAACATTTTTTGCAAATTAAAAACAAAAAAACACTTTTCTTCATGTAAAGTGTGGCTGGGCGACATAAAGTATTGAATGTATTTGATATATTGAAATATATATTGATATATTGAGTATGAATTCATATGCGATGTAGCTGATGACCATATTGTCATATTTGAGTTCTTAGTGTTTGATCTGGGGACCGCTGAGGGGTATTTACGTTACTGTAAGGAGCCATAAAGTGTGTAGATAAGCTCAGGCTGCTGTAAGAGTTACTGCAGTATGCTGCGTTTGGTGCCACAGAGAAGAAATAAAAAGGCTGTTTGTTACGTCACTACAGCGTTTTATAATCCTCACAGCAGAGCTGCTCGAGGAAAAGCTGTGTTAGCTAGTTGGCAGCTTCAAGCTCTTATGATTTTATCAGTACGTATTAGTATTAGTATTTAAGTATTCAAGTCCTTACTTAAGCAAGGTACTAATACCCAACTTTGAAAATACTCCACTACAAATAAAACTTCTGCATTCTAAACTTAACTCTGGTAAAAGTATGTAGCTAATATAGCAACATTTCTTTAAGTAGTCTTTGTGCAGTAAAAAAGTCCCTGACAGTGTTTTACTATAATATGATTTTTTTAGATTAATATTACAGCTCCATTAATATGTATGTTGCATTTTACTACTGGAAATGTTTAAGATTTCACTAGTTTCAGCTACTTTAGGTACAGTTGAGTAGTTTAATCGACAGGAATGCATCATCGTTAGTCTGCACTATTTGAGATGTTATGGTTTATTTTCTTAGAGAAACTGTATATCGAGATATGTCATTTATTGCAGAATAGGCTAAAAATAGAGAAATTATTTTTAAGTCATATCACCCAGCCCTATTGGAAATTATGAAGTGCTGTTCACTGAACCACCTTGCACTCAAGGATGTGCATAAGCCAATAAAATTAGATGCTTTAGTTGCACCCAATGCCTGACATATAAATAGAAATGTCCTTAAGCAGGTAAGCATTTGCAGCAGTAACACGTCAGTAGTGTGTCTGGGGTGGCATTTAAAAAATCTTCTACTTTACCCCCAAAACGGTAGTGGTTGCAACCAAACTCAAATGTCTGGCTTTCATTTGAGTCTTTGTTCTGGATATTTCTCATTAATGTTCAAATTGGATCCCCCTTATCATTAAATCCCACCCCAAAAAACAAAACAAACAAAGAAAAAAAGAATACATTCTTGTCTCAAAGTCATTTCATGGAACCTGTAAGGCAGTGTCAGGTGAGACTGCAGATAGAAAGAACACAGGCCAAAGCAGAATCAAGCCAGACCACATGCAACTGGCAGTTTACCACAAATAGCAGTGTTTTGACCCAAAAAGACATTAAACACACCAACCAGCCAAGCAAAACCACGACACACCAAGAGGTGCGCAAATGGATACTGACTAAAAATACATGCTTCTATTTAAGTATTTAAGTATGAGTTAAATTTTGGCTTCTGATGTTTAAGATTTAAACCTTTTTAAATGATAATCCTCCATGCTTATGGTTGTGCTTGGTTGCTGTTAGTTCTGGGAAACACCCCTTACCATAAGCAGAGTATTCAGCAGGGCTAGTTCCTGGATAGAAGCCTGCTGTGCCGCTGGTCACAGGATACTGCTGAGTAGGAGGCATATATGGGGCCCGGTACTGCAGAAACAAAGTAAAGAGTCATAAACAATAATAAATGGAACAATTAACTTGTTGAGAGCTTCAGGTCACTTTCACAGTAATGTGCTGTATCATACGTATTGAATAGGATGCCCCCCTTTTCCAACACCTGTTTTTAGAAGACGGGAAAACTGAATCGTTTTAAAATGCTGGTGACACACTTGTCAGGTTCTTGAAAGCAGTCAGAATGATTTTCTCTGCCTGTTAGCGTCTCTTTGAGCTTCCCATCATGACATTCTGTGACATTGGTAATTGCTTGACACACCATTCCGTCTCATTTTCTTTGGTCAAAAATGGAATTTCTCTGTGGCAGCAAAACAAGCTGCACAAGCTGTCAGAAACTCCAGTAGGTGGCATTCCTAATTTTAGGGGTGCCTAAAGATCAACTTGACTCCACTTTCTTATGTTGATGACCCCTTAAAATGTCTGACCTTGTCAATACCAACTTGTATCTGTGCAAAGTTTGTCACTAGAAGGGTATGTTCACGTTCCTCTACTGAAGGGAGAGGTGTGTGTAATAAGCCTACATTTCTGTATTGTCATGCCTCAGATCTCCTTGTTTACTTAGCCAACTTTGTCCATCAGCCAGCCTTAATAGTCAAAAAACTTTAATTTATTATGTCAAATAAGCATCAAACAACCAGATTTATACACTAAAGCTTTGGCAGTATTGCTTACTTTGACATTTCCAGCATGCACCATTTTACACTTCACAATAAATTTCCCATTTGCAAGTTATAAATGTCATTAGTAAGGTTAATTAGTAATAAGCAGCAAATTGATCTTGCTATGTACGTCAATTTATGAAAACTGTCATTACTGTTTAAAATTGTTATTAATGATTTATTAAATGTTTGCAACCAATAAAATGATTATAAACCATTTGTAAATAATTTACAACTATAGTAAAGTGGTACCATATTAATCATAGCAGAGTATTTTTAGGGGTGTCACAATTCTCCAAAACCATGATGTGCTGTAACTTCAGATATTTAGGTCATGATTCAATTTTTTTATATAAACCTTTTTATTTTGCACTGACGATTACGCCACTGTTAGACTATCGAGTCTTTATTTGTCAAAACCAACAGATCACTGTCATTTCTTTTTTTAATTCTTCTTTAAAAAGGTCTATATGGTATCTAATGTGATATGATGGCTGATAAATTCCACTGAGTCATCTCTGAAGTGTTTTTTTTTTTCTATCGATACGCACCAGATGTCACAAGTAGGCAGAGGTGGAGAGAAAAACAAATTGTGGGAGAACTGCTGATTCTGCCTTTTTATTTGATTCTTGAAACTTAAAGCTCATTTTGATTGATTTTCAATTTAATACTGAAATTGTGACTCATAATTTAAAACACATCTGGAGAGGACCTCAAAGTCTAAAAGACACAATATAAACTGGCATTTCAAGAGTGAGTGAGCTATTATACCTTTAAGAGCAGGTACTCTCTCCATCTGCAGTTGTTAACATGGAAAAGGTCTTAGTCCTTTCAAATGTAATTTCTTTTAAAAAAATTGTCTTCCATTCAGGCCAGTCAAATAATTCAATGAACATGTGCTTAGTATTATGTGTGCAGGTTGTCAGGTAAACTGGTAATATGTGAACCATTCCTATTAATAATGTGAACCAACCTGTCCAGGGGGGATGAAGTAGCCCTGAGGGGAGCCAGCAAAAGGCAGCTGCTGCTGGGGAATCATCATCATCTGGGAGCTGGGCGGGTAGACGTGAGTGGGTCCGACAGGTCGTGGGCCACTACTCGTCTGTACCCTCGGAGCACCAGTGGCCATGGCTGGTCGGTTCTGATAGTAATTCTGAAGGACAGATGGGGGAGAATGAAGGAAGAGGGATGAGGAGTGAAATCACAGCACAAGCAAACCTGTTGCTGTTTGTATATATTTAGTGTCTCAACTGTGGCAGACCTAACCCTTGTGTTAAAGTGTTGGAGCATTTTTGCCTGTGTGTGTGTGTCCAGTCACACACACACACACACACACACCTAACCTGAGCTGGAAGCAATGCACTCACAGCATCTGCCAAAGTGTACAGCAAGTTCAGTTCTTGGGTTACACTGAGTCTAACTTGTACTGAATGTCATGTCTCCCTGCTACACTGAGGTTAGCCCAGGTTAAAGGGGTTGGGGACGAAGAGAAAAGCTGTTACCTGTAATGCTCTGTATCCACCCTTCAGCCGCGCAACACATGAGCAGAGAGCAAGAGAGGGAGTGAGATTAAGGTGAAAATGAGGACAAGAGACAATGTGGAAGGTTGAGATTACAAGGTGTAAGAATGAAGAGTATGAGAGGCAGCAGCAAAATATCTCTCAGCCATAAGTAAGCTCAGACAACCATAGCTGCACATGCAACTCCATACAGTTCTGCATAGAAGTAGGATCCCCTGAAGTCCTCTGGTTCCTAGTTTTGAGTGGTTAATGGATCATTTTATGGGCTACAGGCACATGCACATGAAAAAAAAGTAAGAATGCTGCAGATACCAAAAATCAGTCAATAAAATTAAATTGTACAATAGCATCTTAAAATTTGCAAAAAATCATATTCTTAACCTGACTATGAAATGATTTTTTTAAAATAATTTATTTTATGCCATTAAAACAGTGAATTTGGGATGATTCCAAAAGTATGCGGGAAAACTGCGAGTACGTGCATGTGCCGCATGAATAAAGAAGGCCTGGGTGAAGTCTGCTTTTAAAGTTCCCATGATATAGTAAGCAGAGTGCTTAGAGCTTACAAATTTCCTGTAAAAAGAACAAAAAACAAGCAGCTGTGGAGAGACTTGTCACAGATATTGATTGGCGTTTACAGTAGCCAACAGTATTGAGTAGGTTATGCACCCCGCCATGCAGCAAAAGTGGTCCATGGATGTAGTTAGAAGTAGAGTTGGGCGATCTTGCCCACAGTCAGATCGTCCTATCGTCACCCTGAGGGATCGCCAATACCCGATTCCATCGGGGTGGGGTGGGGGGTGGATGACGACTCCGCAGCCGCCACATTAATGCGTGCTGATGCATTTTACGCAACACCTCAGATTTTGTTACACAGTAACAACATGTACTGAATGGCTGCTCCACCTTAAGGCTCAGAGTAGTGTATTATCGAGGTATTAATTATTTATGCAGAAAATTTAATTTCAGCACTATCAACATTATAATGAACACAATACTGACTGAACAAGCTGCACGTAGCTTGATCTTCGCTAGACTGCCAGGATGATATAAGTTACTTATTTGTGATCTGTTTGACTGAACAGCCTCATAGAAATTATATTTTACAATTCTTCATATTTTATTCTAATGAAATTCGTTAAGGCAAGTAATTCAGTGCTTTTAAAGTCATGATATTAAGCTGACACGGATCCCTTATTTTGTTTGCGTTCAGATGCTGGTGCTGCGTCTCCAGCATAAGGCTGGCACAGTGCGTGTTGCTGTGTTAGATACAGCCGGCTTAATAAAGTAGAATTATATATTTATTTTTTTTAAAAACAACCTTTTATTCACCGATGTTTGAATTGGATTCTTCGGGAGATTTTAGCGTCTTTCTTCTGTGACAGACACATTTCACTACTGCCAACTGTTGGAGGTAAATTTGTCCGTATGCTGCCATCTCTGACAGTATTTAACCCAGAAGTAATTTGGAAAAGTATGAATCCAGTGTTCTTAAAGATTTGGGCTTTCACTTGGAAGTTTTGTCTGAGATTTAAATGTGGCACCAAAACTCTCCTTGAACCTCAGTTCAGTGCGTTTGATCCGTCCTTTAGACAGCGCAGCGCACACTTTGCATACTCATCATTTAATATTTTGAACTAACTGGTGGCAGACATCGTGTTGTGTGTCTTAGATGGTAGAGCCACAAGTTGTTCTTGTTAATCAATTAATTATAGCCGCAGTAAGCTCCACCGTCATATGCACACGCACGCTCTCCCTCTGTCTCTCTCTCTCCGTCTCTCTGCCTATCTGTCTGTCTGCCTGTCTGTTCATCCCTTCACTCGCCAATATACGATCAAATCGCCAATCGGCACAAGCCTAGTAAGAAGAGCGGCCATACTGGCCGACTCTTCTTGGACTGAGAGATCCCAGCGAACACAGCCAGATCGGGACCAAAGGAGGCCAGTTTTACAGCAAGGAATAGCCTAAAGCACCACAGTGGTTTTGTTTTTGTAGCTTAGTTAACTGAGCAGCAGTTAGCAGCTAACTGAGCTACAAAAGAAAAGCTAATTTTCCATCAGAAAACTCCATAAACCACCTCTGTACTGTATTTCCTGTTGTTCTCAGAGGCTGTGTTCACTGGGAGGCTGCTGAGCCCGATTCTAGCAGCTTTTGAGTGAAGCATGACCCCCAGAAACACTCTGCTGGCTGCAAATTTAGTGTACACCCCCAAGTGCAGGATGAGTCATTAACAGTTTTGAATCCCTTTCGAGGAAAAGACAAACTCTGAAAGGCCATTTAAAATACCAGAGAATATCTATGAAACAACTTTGTTGTCATTGTTGGGCCGGATGTCGATGTATAGGTGATCTACAATGCAATATATTTGGGATAAAAACACTTGAACATTAGTTTTGACTTCATGGGAACTTTAAAACATTGTGACCTGGCAACAACTTTAAAAATAAACAGGCACACTTCCAAAACAGAAATATGCTTTTCTAGAATGAGATATTGAGGTGAAGGCTACTGGACATTAGGGAATGTTAACTCATTTAATAATACTTCTGCGTTCTCATTTAATTCTCCAACATCTGGAACGGAAAGCATGCATTACACTAAGGAGACAGAGGGGATGTGAGGAACAGTGAGGGATGTTAGTACCTGTTGGTGTAAAGTACGGGGCCCTGCAGCAAACTGGGAGGACAGCAGAAGAGAGGAAAGAAGTCAAGATAGACATTTAAGGAGAAAGACTGCAAATAGCTTATAACACACACGTACACACAGATTGAGCCAAAGCCTTATAGCACAAGAAGCCGTGTCAGAAATCTTTGTGAAAGAGTAGGAGAGGGAGGGCTCTTATACAAGGCAAAACATATCTAATACCTAACACTGAATGCTCGAATAAACATGCTGTGAACAATACCTGTCTTGGCTGTGGTGCAGAGTTCATTTGTGGAGGTGGAGGGGTTGCAAAAACAAGAGAAGGGGGCTGTCCAGGGCCGTAGGCCGCCTTGAGACAAGAGGAAGGAGGAAAAATAGCTGTAAGCACAGTTTAATCTATCAAAACAACTTGTATTCTACAAAATGAGTTGCTCTCACCTGTGTCAATCCAGGGGATGGGGCAGGATTTGGGACAGAAGCGGGTCCCGTTATAGGCTGTGGTGGTTTGTTCATTTCACGTTCTTTTGTGGTTCTGCATTAGGGTGGCGTTGTGTTGCCAGCCTTTTCTGAGGAAAAGGGAAGGAAGAAACACAAAAAAAGAACAATTCAACACAAGCCAAATATTAATCAAAGGCTTTGAGATTAAATGCAAATTTAATCTCCATTAAACATGATAAGTGCCAGACAAGTTAAACTTCAGACAACACTGTATGAAGACATGAATCTTTAGTGTGGCAACATCTGACCAGGCAGTGAGGGTGTGGCCTGTGGTTTCGCCTATGATAACACCACCACCTCCCACTATGTTGTTCACTTACATATTGCATGCTCATGCAAGCAGTTCTTATGAGCAATTATGTTCATATCATTTGTGGTCACCTTTCTCAAGTCAGATGGCAATTTCTTTCAACCTCCACCCAAAACTGTCAACTATTTGAGTAAAAAAAGAGAAATTGTGGCTATTAAATCAGCACAAAAGGTGACTATAACTGTAAAATAACCACATTCCTAAATGATCATGACTAGGGTAAACAGCAAAAAATGAACAGATACTAATTGGGATAACATAATATAATTTGGAGATATACAACCAGCTCATACTTGACTGCCATCATATCACTTGTACTGGCCTGGTTTTGAGTGAATTTAAGAAAATGGATACCTCAGGTCAAAGTTCATTTACTGTGTTAACAGTGGCTTCAATGCCCCCTGGTTGTGCTAGCTACATGTGCAACTTATCCATCCAATAAGTCGATATTAGTTTCAAAACAGACTGTAGTTTTCTAAACAATATAAATCGTTGTGGTACAGGTGCTGAAATAACTAAAACATGCTGAAAATTATTTTTAAAAACAACAACAACTGATGAATACCACTAGCAGACGTGTCACGCACCATCCACCTGCTGACACAGGAACTATCGTTAGCTGCTAGCTAGTGCCATGCTTGTTTTAGACAGGGCATCAATGTGCAGAGCTAACATACGTGTCTGCCTGATGAGATGGCCAACAGTCTTTTGAGTCGTTATTAAATATGACAGGTAATAAAGGAAAAAGGTTACCATTGTATCTTAGCTAAGTTATAGCATGAAACGCATTTTACTGGCCCGCTAGCGAGGCACCATTCCCAGCCGAGGCAGGTTAAATCGCTAGCCAACGGTCGTGTCTAGAAGGGAACCCCAAACCCGCGAAAGATCTCGCGAGAATTATCAGTTTCACCCAAAACCATGATCTTTCCCTAACCGTAAGCAAGCGTTTCCCGTCCCTAAACACAGCCAGATTTTAAACACCGTGTGATCACATTTTGAAACATGATTAGTTTGTACAAGGTCCACGGCGAGGAAACAACGCGTAGAAATCTCGCGCGAGTTTTGCAAACCAGGGGTTCCATTCTAGACACGACCCTCGCCAACAGCCGGCTAACGTTACGTGTCCCACTATCACAGACATTCTGCTATGTTACGCTACGTGGCTGAACGTTGAGTCTACATTTAACCTTAACGTACACAGAGCTCAGGCTGATAGTTTTACTTTGCTGATGGAAGATATATATACTCATCACAACCCGAGGACAGCAGATACGCCGGTCCCAGCAATAATGTTGCAACACTTGACAGGGTTAGGTTAGGTTA
>JAJHUR010097143.1:0-10749 GCA_027495735.1 Lutjanus campechanus
CCGAAATCTCAATGCAGAGTTGCGGTGAAAACACACATGCTGCTGCTGCAGCGCATCTCTGAGAACAGCGACTGATTTAAAAGCCGTCACATCGTCTTTAGTGAAATCAAGGCTATAACTTTTTTCACTGATGTAACTATGCTGTTGTCAAAGAAACATCATAACACTGTGATGATTATTGAAACTTATTGAAAGATATCAGCTGTCTTAACTACAAAGCTCGTTTCTGTTCACCGGTGCAGTGGAGCTCTCTCACTCACCCTGTCTGTGACACAGTGTGTCTGTGCTGATTGGTTACCCGTAACTTGTAACCAATCAGATGTGCTGTAGGCGGGACATTGAGCCAGAGCGTAGTTGTGTATTATACTGTGCAGTGTATAATGATCTAATGTACTGTCTGTATGTATATACATAGAACAGTAGCCTACTGTATAAGTTTGAAGATTTTTTTATTACATTACATAACTATGGTGATAATTACAGACAGATCAAAGCCAAGTGCATTTTAAAAATAATTTAACCCTAACTCCACCATTTCTTTCTTTTTTGCTGATCCAAAAATGATCCGATCCGTGACTTAAAACTGTGATACAATGATACAAAACTTGTTTTGAACAATGTCTTTGTCATCAGCAAATTGATTTTAGGTAGGGGGTGAAAAAAATCGATTTAAATCGTGAATCGGGATTTTTTGTGAAAAAATCTGAGATTTTCTTTTTAGGCCATATCGCCCAGCCCTAGCCACCACTGAAATTTAAATGGGCTCATTACTTTTGTCTTACCTGAAAACAGTGAATAACTGCAGAGGACAACTGATGTAGCAGACAAACACAGCCTATTCCCCTATGATCTAAATTAAAAATTAAAAATAAGAAAAGGACCATCCAGACTGTTATCAGCGCAAAGTTCAAAAGCCAGCATCTGTGATGGTCTGTGATGGTCTGTGATGGTATGGGGATAGCTCCCATGGCATCGGTAGAAGAGGACATGGAATGAAATTCACTTTACAAAACTTTAGCAATTATAGTGTCTCAGTTCTTAAACACTGATTAAGTTTTGTTAAAAAAAAAAGGTGATATATCACAAACTTTTTTGTAGTGTGTTCACATCTAGAATGAGTGTATATAACAATAACATTTACCAGTTTCAACATCAAATATCTTATATGTGTACTGTATTTAATTAAATGCACATTGAAAAGGATGTGCAAATCATTACATTGTTAATTTACATTTTACACAGCATCCCTTAGTTACATTCATGATATATTTGGTTTTATTTAATCAGATCTAAGATTTATGGGCAGTGAATCGAATCAAACTGATTTGGGAAATCTGAACTGATACCCAGCCCTAGTCGCAGGGGGCTGGAGTCTATCCCAGCTGACAATGGGGCAAGAGGCGGAGTACACCCTGGACAAATCGGCAGTTCATCACAGGGCTGACACATAGAGACAGACAACCATACACACTCACATTCACGCCTACGGGCAATTTAGAGTCACCAGTTAACTTAACTTACCCTTCTTTGGACTGTGGGACGCAACTGGAGAACACAGACATGGGGAGAACATGCAAACTCCATACAGAAAGGCACTGCCCCAGCCACAAACTCCCCAGCCCTCCATGCTGGCTGAGGTATTCAAGTCCTGGGTATAGATTTAGATTTCCAAAATCCATTTGATTCCATTCAAAAGGTCCCGATTCGATTTGATTTACAATTTGATTCAATTCAATATCAATTTGGTTTGGGAGTGAAGGATGCTGAAACCCTGATTTTCAGTGGTGGAATGTAACTAGCTGTGTAACTACGAGGTACTTGTGCTTTGCCTGGTAGTATTTCTATTCTATGCTATATTATTTGTCTACTCCACTATTACAGTTTAATTGCACTACTTTTATCTTAAAGATTTAGTCAAGCCTATTAGTTACAGTACTTGGTTTATTTATATTGTGTACAGTAATCTAAATTGCTAGGTTATATTGTTGTAGGTTACAGTAAGCTACCTAGCTGTATATAAGTTATTAAAATGACCTCCACATTTACCAGCTGCAGCCTCAATGTTACACATTCACACATTAAGTAAGAACAAAAAGATACTTTGTGATGCTAATGATGTGTGGGAGATCAACACCACCACTTTATTTCGCGTGCGCTCCTTCTGAGTTTTTTAGTAAGCGGAAACTTTATCAAATTTGTGAAAGGTTCCCAGGACAAATTCATAATTAACATTAGGAATTTGTACAACCACACTTTTAAGGTATTTTTTCATCACAAATTCGTCCGGCGTCAGGTCTCCCCATCTCAAAATATTGAGTATGTCTCTCAGACTAATGAGAAACTCATTCAGTACAAACAAAAGGGGACACATGATAATAATGATGTGATAAATAAAAGAGCCAAGGAGTCATTTTCACTCTCTGTACAAACAGCCAGATAAGCTGCGCTCTAGATTCACATCAGGTTGCTTAGCAACGGCCATTATTTTCTCAAGACATCTTACTCATTACAAGGCTGCATGCAGACTGTACTTACAGTAGGCTATATCCATCAACAAGTAAATAAAGCACACTTTAAGTGCCCTAAACTGAATTCTAAAAGGTTGTTTTCTAAAGTCATACTTATTATTCAAAGTTAACAACTTATATAAATGACACCTTTTGCGTTTGCAGACACTGTTGCTCGTTCAGGCATAAAACAACCCCACAGCACCACACTGAATAAAGGCAGCCAAAATCTCCTTAAGAAACCTTCGAACTTCTCAAGCCAAGTGCAGGAGAGTTTTATATAGCTTTGTATTATATAGTAGGCCTGTAGCGATGCGTCGATGACGTCGACGCCTCGATTCTAAAAAAACGTCGACATCAAATCTGGAAGTCGACACGTCGCCACCTGCACGCCACACGCACTTGGGTGACCAAAACATTGCAGCATGGAGGACGAAACTCCGGCTGTGTTCGAAACCGCATACTTACCTACTGTATACTGTATACCTATACTATCCCTACTCCATACTGCATACCCAATTGATCAGACAGTATGCAAAGTGTTTACACTACAGCGTCCTAAATGATAACCCACAATGTATTGCGCTCCTATCCGAGCCGAAATCGACAGGCTGAAGCTGATTTCACTTTAGCTCTAAACTCTTTAAATATATCACTTTATCGAGATGTTTTTAAAGATCATGCGAGAAAGTGGCCGTTTAGATTAGGGATGCACCGATCCACATTTTTTCACTTCCGATCCGATCCCGACACTTGAATTTGGATATCTGCCGATACCGATACTATTCCGATACCAGTGCTCTATTTGCTTTAATATTATTATTATCGTTATTGTTGATTTTATATGAGGCTGTAATAAACTCCTCTTTAAAGGCAAGTATGAAATGTATGAATGTATGCATGTATGTCCCAAAAGGCAACTTGAGATAAGTGTAAGGTCAGAAAAGGAAGTCAGAAAATGCCGTGGTAAATGCTGGTGTCTGAGGCAGCTGCCAGACCTGCTGAAGATTGAAGATTTATTGTGATTTTTCTTTTCAACACTAGACCATAGGGGAAAAAATCATGCACTTCCATGTATATCATATATTGGTCATATTTACAAAAACAATACACAGAACTTGCCCTGTAATGTTGGTTTTACTTAAATCAGCATGATTGATCTACTGCATATAGATGGTAAACAAACTTTCTGAATTAAACTTAATAACACTTCATAAAAATTGATTATTTGATTTCCTAATTAATTAATGCTATTATACACACACACACGTGTGTGTGTGTGTGGGGGGGGGCTTAATCTTTTATTAATCCCTCAGCTCAATCACATCGCATCACTATAGGGAAAACACTCGCGGTCAGCATTGGCTATGGCTGTTGCCTCAAACCGCAGCATTTGCCGCGACAGATCCGTGGCAACTAAGCAGCAGCATTTTGCCGTGGCAGGTCTGTGGCAGCTGCCTCAAACAGCAGCATAATGCCACGGCGGCAGGTCCGAGCTGCCAGAAGTGCCACTGCTTGCTGCCGCTGCCACGATTCGAGCTTGCCGGCTCCTTTCGTCTTTCTGCCCCCTGGCTAAAAAATCATCGTGCTCTTTAGTGCGGTGCTTTTTCAAGCCAAAGCAAGATTAAATCGAAAGCAACTGGACTTGTTCAAAAAGCCTGTCAGACTAGTCAGGCATGAACTGATGAAGCTTCTTGGATAAGAGGCGAAACGTCTTCAGAAAAAAAAAAAAAGGCTTTTTGAACAAGTCCAGTTGCTTTCGATTTAATCTTGCTGTGGCTTACAATGACCTGGACGAATGAGAACATTCACGGACATGCTTTTTCAAATGTTTGATTAAGTTCGTTGTATTGTAGGTCGCGGTTGCGGTGTTTCTGGTGTAAAATATTTCCATACAGCGGACATGCTGTGATGAAAAGTTGGTCACAGTGCTGCTCAATGCTCGCCTGCTAGCTGGCTGTAAACTGTGGAATGGACTTCCTGAACGGAGGTCTGTCTCATTACTCTCATTGAGACACGCCTCCGTTCAGGAAATCCATTCCACATTTTGCAGCTAGCTAGCAAAGCAGCCTGCAGGGAATCACTTGTGGAGTCATTTGAGCAGACAACATTGAAGCACAGACATTGCTCATGGATCGGAAATCTCCGCAGGTTGGATCGGAAATTTCCGATCCGTGAATTACGTTGGTATCGGAACCCGATACCGATACCGGATCGGATCGGCCCCATCCCTAGTTTAGATCACGAGTGTGTCTGTTTATTTGTCCAAATACCAACCGTTTACAATTTCGTCCGGACGAATTCGGAGAAATTTAAGCTAGCCGCAGTGAGCAACGCACTTCCGGTTATTTTCACAAAATAAAACACCGCTTTCCCTTTCTCATACAAAAAAACCATAGTGATAAATCAGTGCTTTTACTTTGAAAACAAGAAGCGAACCTATCCGCAATATATCTTGCTTGACACCTGACTGACTGATCTCGTCCCGTTAACGGTATTTGACCAGTCATGATGCCTTACCGGCGGAGAGTCTTGTCGGCTATGAGACGAAGATCGGCCCGCCGTCTTCGGTACACGTTTTAAAACTTTTTTAATCAATGTAAATCCAATGAGAAATCGCTAACATAACATACCTCCAAGCATAAAGATTGGAGGGAAATTATATATATAACCTTACTCAGCTTGGTAATTTTACATCATTAAGAAACATCACCCAACTGTTTTTTTTTTTTCCTGTCCTGTTCGCGTCGCGTTGCATCTTGGGTAATTTGAGTGTGAGTAGTAAGCTCATGATGTATACTCAACATTTCTGGCGAATGCAGTATGCATCCGGTGTCACGACTGAACTCAAACAGGAGAACCCAAATGCACGACCAGGAGTCAGATAGACAGTTCACAAAAAAAGATTTAATAAAGAGCACAAAAAACCACTGATGGGCTGATGGCTGTAGTCAGGGGATCCAGAAATCCATAGGAACAGGCAAGGGCAGACGTGAGGCAGGCAGATCCAAAACCGGGTTTCCAGACAGACAGGCAGAGGTACAAACGTAACAGGCAGGGTCAAACACGGGAAGGCAGTCCAAAAGGCAAAGGTACCGGCAGGGGAAGGCAAGGCTCAGGAAACAGGCAGGCAGGATAATTCACAGGCAGGCAGGCAGGCAGGAGGAAAACGCTGGTAAGTATCTTCTCAACGGACGAATACGAACTGGCAAACACAGGAGGGAGCACATGGTATATATACACACTGGGAGAGGGGATAACGAGACACAGGTGAAACACATTAGGGCGGGGGAAGGTAATCACTAGGGATGGGGCCGATCCGATCCGGTATCGGTATCGGGTTCCGATACCGACGTAATTCACGGATCGGAAATTTCCGATCCAACCTGCGGAGATTTCCGATCCATGAGCCATATCTGTGCATCAATGGCTACGTTTACATGCACTCAAGTAACCCGTTCATAACCGGAATATTAGCAATAACCCGGTTGCGCACGGCCATGTAAACACCAATAACCCTTTTGAAAAACCAGAATATGCTCATATTCCAGTTTTTAAAAACCCGAATAAGACCCCTGGGTTACTCCTTTTCTAACCCGAATATTTGGTCATGTATACGCCTGTCGGGATATCCCTATTGAAAGGAACATTCATTTGTGTTCTGCGCATGTTCTATTCACAAGGAATCTTGGTCTTTTGAGTACAGGAATACAAGAAGAAGCAGTGTTAATTTTGTCAACTAAAACTTAAATGCAAATTCATTACTTCTGGGTTAAATACTGTCAGAGATGCAGCATACGGACGGATTTACCCCCAACAGCTGGCAGTAGTGAAATCCGTCTGTCACAAAAGACGCTAAAATCTCCTGAAGAATCCAATCCAAACCGCGGTGAATAAAAGGCTGTTTTTTATTAAATGAATAGGCTATGTAATTCTAACTTGTGATCACTGACTTTATTAAGGCGACAACACCGCGACACGCACCGCGCAGCCTGCGGGAGACGCGCACCAGCATCTGACTGCAGGCAAAATAAGTGATCCGTGTCAGCTTAATATCATGACTTTAAAAGCACTGAATGACTTGCCTTAACGAATTTCGTTAGAATAAAATATGAAGAATTGTAAAATAATATTTCTATGAGGCTGTTCAGCGAGACAGCGGCAGATCACAAGTAATTAACTTGTATCAATCATCCTGGCAGTGTAGGGAAGATCAAGCTACGTGCGGCTTGTTCATGTGTTCATTATAATGTTGTTAGTGCTGAAATGACATTTTCTGCCTAAATAATTAATACCTTGATAATACACTACTCTGAGCCTTAAGGTGGAGCAGCCATTCAGTACATGTTGTTGTAACAAAATCTGATGTGTTGCATGAAATGCATCAGTACGCATTAATGTGGCGGCTCGGGAGTCGTCATCCCGTCTCCGTGCGTCGAGACGTTGTCCGTGCGTCGCTGTTTTGATCGGGATATCCCAATTGATTACAATTACCATGTATACGGGAATAACCCTGTTTGCTCACGCATGTAAACAGGTTATTCCCAATGGTTCAGAAACCAGAATATTGACCTTAACCCGAATATTGGCTGCATGTAAACGTAGCCAATGTTGTCTGCTGAAATGACTCCACAAGTGATTCCCTGCAGGCTGCTCTGCTAGCTAGCTGCAAAATGTGGAATGGATTTCCTGAACAGAGGCGTGTCTCAATGAGAGTAATGAGACAGACCTCCGTTCAGGAAGTCCATTCCACAGTTTACAGCCAGCTAGCAGGCGAGCATTGAGCAGCACTGTGATTAACCAACTTTTCATCACAGCATGTCCGCTGTGTGGAAATATTTTACACTAGAAACACCGCAACAGCGACCTACAATACAACGAACTTAATCAAACATTTGAAAAACCACCGCGTTAAAGAGCACGAGGATTTTTTAGCAGAAAGACGAAAGGAGCCGGCAAGCTCGGAGGCAGCGGCAGCAAGAAGTGGTACTTCCTGTGGCAGCTCGGACCTGCCGCCGCGGCATATGCTGCTGTTTTAGGCAGCTGCCACAGACCTGCCACGGCAAAATGCTGCTGCTGTCACGGATCTGTCGTGGCAAATGCTGCGGTTTGAGGCAACAGCCATAGCCAATGCTGACCGCGAGTGTTTTCCCTATAGTGATGCGATGTGATTGAGCTGCGGGATTAATAAAAGATTAAGCCCCCCCACACACACACACACACTCTCTCACACACACACACGTGTATGTGTGTGTATAATAGCATTAATTAATTAGGAAATCAATTAATCAATTTTTATGAAGTGTTTTTAAGTTTAATTCAGAAAGTTTGTTTACCATCTATATGCAGTAGATCAATCATGCTGATTAAGTAAAACCAACATTACAGGGTATGTGCTGTGTATTGTTTTTGGAAATATGACCAATATATGATACACATGGAAGTGCATGATTTTTCCCCTATGGTCTAGTGTTGAAAAGAAAAATCACAATGAATCTTCAGTCTTCAGCAGGTCTGTGGCAGCTGCCTCACACCGGCATTTACCACGGCATTTTCTGACTTCCTTTTCTGACCTTACACTTATCTCAAGTTGCCTTTTGGGACATACATTCGTACATTTCATACTTGCCTGTAGAGAGGAGTTTATTACAGCCTCATATAAAATCAACAATAACGATGATAATATTAAAGCAAATAGAGCACTGGTATCGGAATAGTATCGGTATCGGCAGATATCCAAAATCAGGTATCGGGATCGGATCGGAAGTGAAAAAATGTGGATCGGTGCATCCCTAGTAATCACATGAGCGGGAAAGGAGGGAACAGGAAGTAAAGACACCAAACATGACACAGGAGGGAGGATGACAAAATAAAACAGGAAATGACAGGACAAACACCAAAACACTACTGCCTGGGGGCTGTTGTGACATCCAGGAACTTCTCACATACTCAAAAATCACATACTGCCAGTGTAAACACACTGTATACTCAAAGAGTTAGTATGAGTAGTAGGTAAGTATGCAGTTTCGAACACAGCCTCCGTCTCTAACCACCTCACAGCAGCCTGCCCTCCCAGGCTCTACGTTGGCTAATGCTGCGTTCCATTTACCTCGGAAGTCGGAAGTCGGAGCTGGGAATGATATCACAGCCGAGTTATCAGCGTTCCAGTTACAAAGTCGGAAAAAAGTTGCCAATCGCCATTAAACGGGAAGAATTAGTCGGAAAACAAGATGGTAACGTCTAAAAAAAGCTATTATGGCACTTGCCTTGTCCAAATATAAGTCATTGTTAACAAGTCCTGTGTTGTAATTTGCACATACCACATGAAAAATGTAAATAACACTATAGCAGCTTTCCATATATATACGTCTAACATACGGCTGATTTACCGTGACAAACACCAGTCAGAAGTGCTAATAAACGGAATATTACAGGAACTTCTACTGTTTACACAGGGGGCAGCCATCTTTGATTGTCAGCTCGGGGGTGGTGAGGATTCTCCGACTTTCCGACTCGGAATTCCGACTTCAGGGGGCGTTCCAGTTGAAATTTCCCACTGGGAACTCGGAAATCCTGACTTCCCAGTACAAATGGAACGCAGCATAACTTACAGCTAACAGAACACAGTGTGTCACCGGTCCGTGTACGTCGCGGTCATCCGTTTTTTGTTTTGAAATGACAAAATAAAAATAGAAAAACAATCCGTTTCCCGTTTTTGTGTTTCATAATGAAAAACGGAAAACGGATCGTTATCCATTATCCGATTTAATTTGATGTGTTTGTAAATCGAAATTGGGAATTAAAATAACGAGGGAAAACTAATTTCTCTATCTCCTGTTCGTTTCTGCACTGTGATGGTGTGACACGGCTCCAAACCTCTCTCTGTGACCTGGAAGTTGTAGGTCTGTTTACCTGTACCGCACTACAACACCAGAAGAAGACGTTAGCTTCACAGTGATGGACAGTTGTACTCTATCGAGCAGGCAAACGCATATCAATACAAGAGGAAGATATGACAGTGGAGAAGATCTGCAGAATTTTTCAGGCAAGTCATCAACTATGGTTAGCTTGTGCTAACGTTAGCCTAAATATATCTACCGGTATGTCTCCCGACGGGGTCCGCTAGCTGCGTCGCTGTCCCACGAGTGCTTGAAATCCTCGAAAATGCTTGAATTGTAATGTATTTTCAAGGTCTGAAAAGTGCTTGAATTTTAGTTTAAGTGAAATTATAACTCGTGTCTTTCACAAAATTGGGATCAGTGTAAATAACCCAATTGCTGTTTATTTTGATTTTTTTTAATGTCATTTTAATTAGCTTAACCCTGTATTGTCTGTTTTTGTGTTCAGTGTTTAGTGGTAGTTTTAATTTAGAGACTTTTATTTTGAAATGCGGCCGTTGCCGTGACAACGCTAACGCCAACAGAAAAGCAAACAGACGACTAACGGAGAAAACTGACGGTAATAATCAGATATCTGAACAGAAAACAGTTTGATGGCAACAAAAACGGATGGAATAGCAGAAACAAGAAAGGAAATTTGGCCCACAGTTGAATAGCTCTGAGTTATGCTACACATCTAAAATTATGTTTCATTAACAGCAAAAAGTTGAGAAAAGGGAGGAAAATAGTCAGTCTGATCCCAATTTTGTGAAAGACACGAGTTATAATTTCAAGCACTTTAACTAAAATTCTAGCACTTTCAGACCTTGAAAATACATTACAATTCAAGCATTTTCGAGGATTTCAAGCACTCGTGGGACAGCGACGCAGCTAGCGGACCCCGTCGGGAGATACCGGTAGATATATTGAGGCTAACGTTAGCACAAGCTAACCATAGTTGATGACTTACCTGAAAAATTCTGCAGATCTTCTCCACTGTCATATCTTCCTCTTGTATTGATATGCGTTTGCCTGCTCGATAGAGTACAACTGTCCATCACTGTGAAGCTAACGTCTTCTTCTGGTGTTGTAGTGCGGTACAGGTAAACAGACCTACAACTTCCAGGTCACAGAGAGAGGTTTGGAGCCGTGTCACACCATCACAGTGCAGAAACGAACAGGAGATAGAGAAATTAGTTTTCCCTCGTTATTTTAATTCCCAATTTCGATTTACAAACACATCAAATTAAATCGGATAATGGATAACGTTCCGTTTTCCGTTTTTCATTATGAAACACAAAAACGGGAAACGGATTGTTTTTCTATTTTTATTTTGTCATTTCAAAACAAAAAACGGATGACCG
>JAJHUR010097144.1:5551-58306 GCA_027495735.1 Lutjanus campechanus
GAGGGAGCGTGTGTGTTGGTACGTGGGGCTTATTTAGTGTTGGGGAACCATGGCTCCGGCACGTTAGTGAGCCATGTTTCAGGTTCGCTACAGTCTAACTCCACAATTCAGTACCACGTAATCTTTTCACATGTTGTCAGCAACTATGTTCTAATATGTATAATATCTTGAGAAGAAAAAAAACTACCTTTTACTTTAAACAGACTTAAATTATACATTACACTATATACCATTTTTTTAATTTCATACAGAGGCAATTTGAATTACTAGCCAAACTTTTCATCTGCATTTTTGTAGGCAATGAGGCTAAACGGGCCAATGAGAACCAATTATAGTGATGAAAAACTCTGCAGCAGGAAGCAGGTTTGTAAATGTAAGTGTGACCACTGAGCAGAACAGAACAGGAGTGTTGGAAATCAATTACACTGAAGGTTTGAAGAAACAGAAATGAGTAATTCTGAGAAGAATACTTTGTACTTTTACTACAGTGTTTTTTGGTTGAGTGATATTTCAGCGATGCAACTGTACTAGTACTTTACAGATTTTCAGTACATCACTGAGCACATGAGCCAGGATGCACATCACTGTGTGTGTGTGTGTGTGTGTGTGTGTGTTTTACATATTTAAACTCCCAAATTATTTAGATTGGGCATTTTGAGTCTTCGGTCAAATAAGTTTTATCCCTTTGTGGATAAAGGCACGATCTGAACATGACTCACAGTACAGCCCGACTGCTGAAAACTGACTATGTGCAGATGTAAAGCTCCTTAATATTGTATGTCTTCTATGCTTCTTTCATGTCGGTTTCAAATGATTTTGTTCGTCAGACCTACCTCAATCACACAACCTCAATACGCACATCCAGTGCGAATATGTGTGTGTGTGAGTGATTAGGAATTCACTTTTATTTGCCTTGTTGCTCCACAGAGGGGGGAGGCACTTCACTGCACAGCAGTAGTCTACACACAATGTCTCTAACTATATCATCCATTTTTTAACACACACACACACACACACACACACACACACACACACACACACGCACACACACACACACACACACACAGGGCTCACCTCACTCGTGTGCCTGTTCAGATCAGAAAAAGGAGGGTGTGTTCTCTGCGTTTAAGCTCTTCATACACACAATAGACACACACTATCAAGTTTGACAAAGGCACATCAGAATATGTAATGACAGCTGTGCCCTGTTCTCAGGGCTGATTGGCATTAAATGTGGGCGTGCAGTGTTTATTCTGTCTCTGTTGTTGTTACATGAGTTCTGAGTGAGCTGACAGGTTGTAAAGTCAAACCCCAGATCAGCTGTCAGCAGCTGTCTGTCAGATGATGAACAACATTTTAAGTAGAAGATGTGGAGTATCACCTTCCACTTCATCGTTTAGCTGTCTGAAATGAGTCTTTGATAATACTCCACATGATCTGACTGATCAACAATTCCTCTGTGAACCTGACTGAGACAACTTCCTCTTAATGCTCTTGGTACGGTGGTCTCTGTGATTTTTTTAAGTCCAAATTGCTGTAATTGACCCAAATAAACAGTAGATAGAAAAGTAGTAAATAGAAAACAACAACCTGCATTGTTTAGTTCGATTCAGTCAGACTAAAAAATGCAGGTTTGAAAATGCTCAGTTGAGGAAATGCTAATAAATTTAACATTAAATACAAAACCTGAAGATTAGGGCCTACTCCTGGATTAATAAGCCCTGTCTGGGAAGCCGGCCCTTTAAATCTAGTTTTAATCAGGGAAATTCTAGTCAAATTTTTGTCATGTTTTTTCTTCTCTCTTTTTTAGCGTAGCAGAAACGGCATTGTCTTCCTGTTTGTACCAGACTGTCCTCAGTAAATCCAGCTGTCATTCGCTAACTTATTCTCTGTCATCACTGATCTTTATTGCAGCTACTTGTGCTCCGCACTGCAGAGCAGCAAGTCCTGTTCACCTGTTCACTAAAACCCACTCTGTGGGTTCAGCAGCTAAAACATCAACACTGTGATATCCATCTAGTGCACGTCTATTGTTAAGGAGGATATAGATGATTAATAATGCACTCATTCATACAGACATCCAAGTGAAAGTAAATCTCACCTTAACTGAAAGTAATGTAATATTTTTATGTTGCTGCCTGTTTTCATAATTGGTCCCAGCTGTTTCTTGTTGAGTTTTAAAGATGCTGCTTTCTGGGGCAACAGGTCAAACAGTTAAATCAACAACTGTAGAAGTGATACTTTTGTGCAGGTGGGGATACAGTTTTACCTTTCAGGAGCAGACAATGTATGACTTCACAGGCACGTGTAGGTCATTCAATAAATAAATAGTTAATTTTTCACAGTATTGTTATCTTAGTGAAAAATACTTGAAGTCATGGTCGGTACTTCACTCGAAGGAGGCGATGTGACAGCTTTTAAATGAGTCACTCTTCCTTTTTTTCAAGACTCTGCAGCAACACAGCAGAGTAAAACAAGAACACGTCTGTCTTGGCTTTTCTAGGCCTGAAACTAACCATTATTTTCACAGTCGATTGATTGGTTGATTAATTTCTCGATTAATCAAATAGTTGTTTGGTTCATAAAATGTCAGAAAATGGTGAAAAATGTTGACCAATGTTCCTCAAAGCCCAAGATGACGTCCTGAAATGTCTTGTTTGGTCAAGATATTCAGTTTGCTATCATAAAGGAGTAAAGAAACCATAAAGTATTCACATTTAAGAAGCTTAAATCAGAGAATTTTGGCTTTTTTTTTTCTTAAAAAATTTCTGAAATTGTTGCAGCTCTGTTTTGAGATTTTGGGAATTTAAAGAGTAGCAGCAAGTGTATTTCACACTCTGTTGGTTACATTTAGTCCACAGATCACATGCGGGCCAAACCATGGAGGGGTGATCCGTATGGACCATGGACTAATGACAATCTTTACACCCCTAATTCATCTTCCTTTTTGTCGTGGAAAAAAGGTTGTAAATACTTTATGTCATAATTTCACTTAATAAGCTAACAAAGCAAAAGGTTCTTCTTCTTGTACTTCTTTTTCATTTACAGGCATGAAAAGTGTATATTTTGAAGAAATACACTGTATGTTTTGTTGAGAATTTTAAGCATGCTGAAGTGGTCGCAATAAACAACAATTTAATGAACCATATCTTTATATGGTTTCCCTCTCCTCACTCACTCAGTCAGCTCTTACCTGGTCCCAGTCTATACTGCGGAAAAATGTGTGTGACTTGATATCTGTGAAGCCCGTCTGGACCTGGCAACCCAGCCGCTCCTTAGGATCCTGTTGGGACCAAGACAGCTGGTCAGGAACATAAACAGTAGCAACAGTATTTCACAGCAATGTGAGATTAATCTCTATGATTTAACACAGAGGTAGAAAACACAGGCGTACTGTCGGGTTGATTCTACTTTATGTGGACAGTAATAAAGCCCAAGTGGGACTCTGTCAAAAGAGAGTATTTCTCTTATTATATTTCACATGTTCTACAGCTCCTAAGAGAATGAAGCAATTGCCAAGTGGACGATTAATCATAATGTTGGCCCCACGAATTTCATCATGCATGGTATGTGTGTGTACATATAACCCCCTGTAACTGCTTAACTTGGACTGCACTCTTTTCATCACAACAATTATGCTGATATCTTACATGTGAGACACTACAAGGCTGTTTGCATGAACAGAAACACACTGATGTACCAGAGCTACAATAAGACATCACACACACACACACACACACACACACACACACGCACACACAAAATCTTGCTGCAAAAAACATGACACCAGGGGCTGAAATGCATAAACATACACTTTTGCAAATGTACAACACAGAAAATTCTGTATGTTCTACACATTAAATTAATGAACCTAAATAATAAACTTAATTTAAAATGATCAATGTATCTCTTAAAGCACCACACAGATGTTTTTACATTTTGTAGTTCATTTACAATAAATCACATTTGTTGTTGACAATTTACCAAAATGTACAGTACACTTACAGAATTTTGTCTTTTTTTAAGACAGTTATCTTCCATTTTACTCTGGTATAAAAATTTCAAAAACTTCAAACTTGATTGAGTCAAATGAAAACTCTGGTGTGGATACAGTGTTTCCATGACCATCACCTTGACACTACTGCAAGAAACTAAATATTCTTTTGATGCTGTTACTCGTTTTATTTAAAATGTTTATTTTTTGCGTTTTAGTGTCATTTACAGTAACATTCCCTCCTCTCCTGTGCTCTCACCATGTTTAAGGGGCCTAGCCCTCCACACACACGGATTGGAGCAGAGGAGAGAAAGGTGAAGTGAAGATAATGTTACTCGAGTTGACAACAACCAGTTACGTAAGTGCAATTAAAGCTTCCCAATAAGATCAATTTATTAATGTAATCCATATAAAACCAAAGAAGGCACCATACATAATTCAGGCAACAATATCTGCATTTACTAACAGTAGGTTAGATGCTACAGGCTCTGCTACTTATGGGATAGAAGCTGGTCCTACTGTAGCCAGAGCAACAAACTTTGTTTGTAAAAAAAAAATACTGTAAGTGGATCAACCAAATATGGGAAAACTTGTAAAATATGACTATTTTAACTGTTTGTTCGTTCAGGTCCAAATGTTCTGAAATATTGTAATTGGTGGGGTTGGACCATGCCAGGAAACCAGAAATGAACAGAAGTATTAGGCTGCTGGATAAAGTGTTGTTTGCTAAGAAACAGCTCACCTTATAACCATAAATGGTCATTTTTACATTTTCCCTTCAGTGCTAATGCTCTGTACCATGCTAAGCAAAGCTAATTGGCTCCTTCCTGGCTCCTACTTAACACACAGACATGAAATTGAAATTGACGTACTTCTCTTACTCTTAGAAAGCAGACAAATAAGTGTATTTCCCAAAATGTTGAACTATTCCTTTATGACCCAAGTGCCTTCTTATCTCAGCATTCAGAGTTCAGATAGTGTCATGTCAGCTTGAGTATGGCACTCTTCTGTACTCTATCTTCAGTAAATAGGCCCATCTTAAAGGGACAGTTCACACCCAAATTAAAATACATATTTTTACTCTTACCTGCAGTGCTGTTTATCCATCTAGACAGTTTTGGTGTGAGTTACAGAGTTTTGGAGATATCAGCCATAGGGATGTTTGCCTTTTCTCCAATATAATGGGACTAGATGGCACTCAGCTTGTGGTGCTCAAAGCAGCCAAAAAATACATTTGAAAAATTCAAAACCAGTGTCTCTTTTCAAAAATCATGGCCTGTTTACAATAGTTCCAGATAAATCTACTGTAGAAAGAAAGTAGTTTGTTCATGCTCACAACAAAATCTGTGGATTATTTTGAGCTTTTTTTTCTTTTATTTTACTGTGTTGTTTTCTATTAGTTTGAGAATTGTGTCTACATAGGTTTTGTACATTTTTACTGATTATCTCTATATTACATTTCTATTTGCTCATCAGTAATCTCTGTATCTATAAATCTACTCATGAATTGTTCATACTGGACTCCAATCTAAATAAAATGTCTGAAATAGAAGGAATGATTTCTGGAAAGAGACATTGCTGTTTCTGAAATGTATTCTTTGGTGCTTTGAGCACCACAAGCCGAGTGCAATTTAGTTCCATTATATTGGAGAGAAGGCAGACATCTCTACAGCTGATATCTCCAAAACAGCACTACAAGTAAGAACAAAAATATGTATTTTTGATTTTGGGGTGAGCTGTCCTTGTTTGCCATGATCATATAAAAGTAGGGGTGTAACAATACATGTATTTGTATTGAACCGTTTCGGTACGCGACGTTCGGTTCGGTACAGGGCTGTGCACGGGTGAGTTCATGGGCCGGAATTTTTTTTTTTTTTTTTGGCTCACGGGCCAAAAGTTGCGTGTGTTTACGTTCCGCCGCTAACATGTGCAGCTACACGTGCAGCTACACCTGCAGCCCGTGCGCATGATGGCTACTGCTAGCAGTAAACCGGAGCTTGAAGACCCTCCCCTGTCGCTAAAGTCTCCTGCTTGGGAACACTTCGGCTTCCTGGTTAAATATTGCAACGGAGAAAGACAGGTGGATAAAACGAGGGCGGTGTGCCGACACTGATCAGCTGAGATCAGGTATGTCTCCGGCAACACGACAAACATGCTAACTCACCTAAAACGGCACCACCCGAGTGTAAATATCAGCGCTACAAGAAGAAAAACCAACATAGTGCAAACGCAGCTGACCTCGGCATTCAAGCAGCCTCTCCTGGCAATTCAGATCTGGCCAAAGCTATAACAAGAGCCATTGGAGTTTTTATAGCAGCGGATCTAAGACCATATTCAGTTGTTGAAAATCCTGGTTTTAAACACATGCTCAAGGTGATTGAGCCCCGGTATGAAGTACACCCAAATGAACAACAAGAAAATTTAGGTTTTGCTTTTTGTTCCCATACTGTATCGAAAATGAACCGAACCGTGACCTCAAAACCGAGGTACGTATCGAACCGAGATTTTTGTGTATCGTTACACCCCTATATAAAAGTGGTCAAACATTTCAAACCAATTCACAAATATATCAAATAAAAGTTCATTTATCTTGCTCTTGGGGGTCCTGACCATGAGGTTGAGAAACCCTGTGTATCATAAATTACGTGGCTGAAACATTCAAAAATAAGGGACAGACGGGAATAAATTTACAGTACATTCTACGTATATTTAACTTGTACTGTAACCTAGTCCCTCTACCTTACTATGAAAGACATCATTTAAGTACCACTTTATTGTAACACATTAACAAACACATCCACTCAAGCAGTCTGAGCCAAATAAAGAGGCCTCCCTGGCTGTCCACAACACAGTTGAAGTTCTTGGCCGTGATCCCACACATGGTATTTTGACTGAGCAGCAGCGTACATGGACACAGAGAGAAAGAGAGGGGGCTGATTGGGAGTGGACTGCTCTCACCTTGTTTAGAAAGCCCTTGAGCACGCTGGCAGCTTTCACCGACAGAGACCTTGGGATGCGAATGGGCTTCTCAAGAATAACTGTTGGTGAAAAAAGAGAAGAGAAAAGAGAGGGAGAGAGAAAGAAAAGGACAATCGTGAGTAGGGAGGAGGATGATTCACAGTCCAACCTGCCTGTGGGTGACCATGTCTGCTGCGTGGGAGTCAAAGGAAGGGAGGAGATACAGAGGACACCATTCTGTTCTTTCTCTCACTTTTGATGGTCTACGCACAGCCTTGAGACTCCCACAGCTCAACAATGTCATGCTGACGAGAATAAAAACACTCTGAGAAATAGTTTTTCCCTCAAAACCTAAATCCAAGGATGCAGCGCTGCTTCACAGATTAGTGCTTCACGCTGAAGTGACCAAAGCTTTTTTTTCTTCCAATCATAGCTCAAGGTAATGTGACCAGTGTGTGTTCTCATGTGGTTACTCCCAATAAAAATCATTTAAGAATACGAGTGTTTCCAAAACCGTCAGATAAATAGCACTCATTCTTGAGAACTGTGACAAAACTGTATTTTCAGTGGGTTTCAATTTTTACTCTTTAATCATGCTGGAAAATGTATTTTAAAAGATCAAACTCTTAGCTCTTAAACCTTGTAACAGGCCAACCTCCCGGTGATTAATTACACTTTTTATCAAATGTAGATGTCAGCTTGGTCAGATTTTCCATCTGACAGTTGACATCTTACGGAGTTGACAAAATGTTAAATTTTTTCATTTCACAGCATAGTTGTGAGTTTACCTTGAGATTTATTAATGCTAATCAAAATACATATTTTTAAAGTTAATAAATAATTCTTTAGCTTTGATTTAGAAAGGCTACAGATTTGACATGCTATGGTTGAGACACATCTGATAGCAATATTATTTAATGGATTTGTTGAAAATAGAAAGTTTACCAGTGCTTGAGCTGTATTCCTGCCTTTTTTAACCCAGGAAGGAAGACGGGGGTCCTAGGATATAGCTGACCCTTTTTATGCCTGATTAAATCATGTTTAGTAAAAATCTGATGAGTTGTCAGAAATCTGGAACTCAACTTTAATCGGCGAATATTTTCATAACATAATTGATTTTAAAACAAAGATGATTATAATAGCACATTTTACACCTCTGTTGTCAGTAGGTATTGTTAGTTTTAGATTTTTCAATTGTTAGAATTTGAGTGTTTTCTGGCACAGAACAAGTTTAGAAAATTCAAAAAATTAAAGCAAAGCAAAACATTTCACAAATTATATATTTACATATTACATATTTCGTATATTTAAATCCTTAAAGAAATTGCAATGTGACTGTTGGTATTATTACATTTTTAAAGGTTTTTTTTGGTGGGACATGATTTGTCCCAATTCTCAATAATGGGTGATAGATAAAATGAGGCATGCGCTCTATAAACACCGGTCATCTCTGGATAATGACGACAGCATCAGGCTCGATATTTGAAAGCTGCTAAATTGACTCTCTTGGGATGAGAAAATAGGATTTGCCAGTTCATCCGGTGAAGAAAACCTGATGATTATATTCAGTAATTACACTAATGTTTAAGGCTAAGAATTGGGCCACATGCTTCAAGCTCTTAGTGCACATTGCTTTTCATTATGTGTCATCCCTCCTACTGTCGGGCTGCCATAAATCAGATGAGAGAAGAAAAGAGCTGATCAAAATGTTGACACACTCATCTGTGACACCTCCAATTATTAAAGGGCAGTCATAACAATACAATTCTCAGGCGGCAGCGAGTGATTCTGTAACTTTTTTTGCCCCAGGTTTCGCCTCTCCAGCTACAGGCTCAGGCTTGTTCTTTTGTCTCAGTGGCATCCTGTTACCACATTTGTTCCTTCTGCCAAGGAGGTTATATTTTTGGTGCAGTTTCATTGTGTTTTTCTGTCTGGTTGTCTGCTTCTCAGCAGGATTACAGAAAAACTACTGGCCTGATTTTCATGAAAGCGGGTAGAAGGGTGTAGCACAAGCCAAGGAAGAACACCTTGTGTTTTTTTGGAGTGGATTTGAGTCAAGGATACACAAATTATTTTTCACTTCTTTTTAACACTGAAAGATAAGGGTAATTTGGCAGAAAAAATGCCATACATCTTAAAATTCACAGCTGGCGGCTGCGGCAGTCTTGCCCAGTACTGTACCAGTTAAAAAAATTGTTGTCCCCATTGGTCACCTACTGTAGGGTGGGTTCACACCTAAACATCTGGTTCCTGACTCGAACCAAAGTGAGAATTATACATTGTTTCCATTTTCCAACTCAGCCAGTTTGTGCAGGCAAAACTCAAACTCAAAAACAAGTCATGTGGTGGAAATGTCGTTCAATCACTGGACATACAGTCGGCGGATAAAGATTCAACAAAAGGCAGACCAGAGAGTGGTTGTGTGATCCGCACCAGAGATTTGAGTCCGGTGCTCACATCGACCCAAAGAACCTCACAAGGATGGTTACCACTCTGGGGTTTGATTCAACCCGACTAAACAAGGCTGGTGTCAACACATTGTGGGGAAAATAGGGACCAGGTTGAAAAATACCCAAATTACCCTATCTGTAAGGTATTTTTTTTTCATAATACTGTTTTTATTGTAAGTATAATCTCCAACTTCACCATGTTCTTTTATTTGCTGGCTTGATAGAAATGTACATGAATGGAAGACACAGCATTCACACGATTCTTCTTTTTCAAATTCACCACTTCTGAAATAAAAAATATACCGTATCCTTATGTTCACCTGTGGATCATTTTGTTAAAAACATAGGCTTTCACAGTATATTGAAGACATTACAGCCAAAACAGAAAGGCATGGTCATGTTCCACACTTTCCCCTGTTGTTCTCTTCATCATTTCAACTGAACAAATATTGGATATTGGTACAAAATTATGAGCAAAACTGGCCGACCTGGCCACAAAAAGTTACTCCATTGCCACCAAATATCCCAATGTTACAGTTCAACAAACATCCTGACTCCTTTTGATTCACCTTCTATGACAAGAGCCAACCGTATTTACTGCCAGCATGCTACAGATATGTTGGGGCTAACACGATCTTCACAAAAGGTGGACTATAAAAAAAACGAAATGGCAACGAAGCAGTGGAGAGGAGTGAATGGGAGCAGGAGTTTAAGTGGGTAGAATATGACACCCAAGGATGTAATGTGCTGTGTTGTACCAGGCAGTGTCCTCAAACAGCCTGGAAGTCTAACTCGTTGTTTATCGAAAACACCTTCAGGAAACATCCCACCACAATTCATGGGAAAAGTGTCACAGTGTTAAGGAAGGCTGTATTAAGTTGAGTTAAATTGTCTTTTCTGTGTTATTTTTACATTTTTTAACATTTGAGCCACCAAAACTTGGTCAAAACTTTGGCGTCTATTAGGGTTGGGCGATTGGACGAACATATATCGTCTATCAACTATGGGCTGAATCCATCACAGATTGCTTTTTTGACTCTTTACACTCTTCACGTGGTGAATTAAGGATTTATTTTGACCAAACCAGAGTTGGTGATTGTTGGAAGAGTGGACAGACTAACAAAGATGGTTTTGGTGAGTTTTACACGTTTTTCTGTAGAGTTTGAAATAAGTGTGTTTCCCGAGGAGTTAATGAGCCAATTAAGGTCGTCTTAGTTCGGTAAAGGAGAGAAACTTGAATTCAGAAGGTGTATGGTTGTATTTCTCCATTTAAAATGGACAATAAGACACATTGTGAGTTTATTTGGTCTACTGGATAGATAGTGACTGTACGCAGCATGCGTAACATAGTGAATTTGCTGCTTGCGGACATCTCCCAGCTGAGACCCAAGAGGATGGGAGTAGGTGGGAGGAGGAATGAAGATGTTGCCAATCGCCGATGGATGGACTGATGATGATCATTTGGAAAATTTTAGCATATCGCCCTACTCTAGTGCCTCTCCTCTGTGAGATGAGAAGGCAGTCTTGGAATCCAAACCTATACATTGGTGTGGCCATTATTACTGGCCAATTTTTTCATTTTTTGACAGAAAGACATACTGTTGAATCAGTATGATGAAGACTTTGGGATATGCCTGAGAGCTTTTTTTGATCAAACTACTGTTTCCAAGGTCAAGAATGACCTCTAATACTCGGAGGTCATTTTAAAACCATCATCATTACATCCTCCCAAACCAGTTTGTCCATTATATTTCAGTTACTAAAATTGTAAAGCAATGTTTTTACTGTAAATAAAACTAAATGGCTGGTTCCCTCACTGAATCAAATGTTTGCCAGATGTCTGTCTGTCTAAAGCACTGGGGCTGGCATGTGGACCACTGACACCCAAAGCAGGGCCTGGCACAGGGTCTAGCAAGGTGGCATATGGCTGGGTGGCTCCTATAGTGAAAGGGTTGGTTTCCATTGGCAGGCATTCATCCAGGAACCTGCTGCCCTACCGGTAAGACCGCCAGGAGGATGGTACTGGTGGCAGATGCTAGCCGTGGTGCCACGCTATGCTCCTGACAGTCACAGCAGAGACATAATGCGTCACACGAGGCTACTGTAGTATGGAGGAATTTCTGTTCTCGAGGACTGTGTGGGTGGCTGCGTGAGAGGGAGGGAAGGAGGAGGTAAGGGGGTGTGCTATGTAAGGGTACCATATGGCTCGAGGAAACACAAATGCAAATAGAAGGACAGATATTATAGAGGTTCCTCTACCGCGAGGGTGCGATCACACCCACAGTTTGTTTTCTCTGGTCCCAGCCACTCTGAAAAAGTTGACTTTGTTGCAATTTTTGTGTTGTGTAGGCTGGCACTGCAATATTACTTACAAGCACCTTCCTTATTATGCTGAGTTCCAATACTTTTGGTCATCCCAGTAAGTTTAATATCTTAGTTTAGTGGCTATAATTTACCAGCGACCATAATTTTGAAGCCACTGCATGAATGATTGAAAGAAATGCAAAAACAGTCCATTGAAATTGTGAGTTTCCAAAGACACACGTAGGTCTATGCAGAGACCGGCAAAATTTCAACAATGCTTTCTGTAGACTGTAGTAGTATCAAAAAACACTGAAACAAAATCAAAGAAATAAAAAATACACTTCTAAAACTATAAAAGAAACATCCATGGCAATGTCACCAAATGACCCTTGATGTTTGCTTGGATCTAGCCTGGAGAAGTACAGAATGTTCCAGCCTTAACTAAACGAGCATGAATGTCATTTAGAGATCCATGTAGATAACATGGATAACCTTCTCAAGATCAGGCCTAAAGAGAAAAAGACCTAATTTTTGAGATGCTCCTTAATTGATAGAAACATGATCAAAAAACATTTGTATTTCTCAAAAAACAGAGGTCATAGTCAAATATCACGCCTAGTTTCTGGCTGATCTTGAAAACAAAGATCCAAGATGTTTCTATGATAGACTGTGCAGGATGGGAGAGAATTATTTCCAATTTGGTAACAATGGATTTTGTGTTTGTTTATATATAGTGGTAGCATTTATATATAGAACAACAAGGGACCAAGGATGTAGCCTTGGGGAACATCACAGATCAGGGAGTCCTCAGAAGAGGAAGTGTTGCCCATGGCTACTGAGAAAGTGACAATGATAGCAGCAAAGACAGAAAACAAGTTGAAGCTTCAACACCCCCCTCTTTAGAAACGTATAGGCGATGTCACATGCTACATCCATTCTGCATTACATTCAATGCTTCACCAAAGGAGTAGCAGCCAGGGTTCCTTACTCGACCATTGGTAAAATTAACAATCAATTAATCATAATTACAAAAATTTAAGAATTTTGCATTTACCAAACAATACCAAATACATCTTTTCCTTTGATCAAAACTTTGTTTCCACAGCAAAATATTGCATATTCACTGATGCATTATATAACCTATGAAACATATAAAGACATAAAGGCCTACATATTAAACACTACTTGAATATCAGATAACATGAGGAGCGTGCTCATAAAAATAATCTCCACTATACTCCAGATCTTTATTTCTTAATTTGACAGACAGACAGACAGACAGACAGACAGACAGACAGACAGACAGATAGATAGATAGATAGATAGATAGATAGATAGATAGATAGATAGAGAGATAGATAGATAGATAGATAGATAGATACTCAACAACTCATTAATCATCGATCATTAGTAGCAGCACACTGAAATACCCAAATGTAAGCATTAGTCCAGACTCAGTTCATTTTCCCTCAGCTCATTTTGTAATATGAGGTTTTCCAAGTACAAGTAATTACTGATCATCAAATTTCTACACTTGTCTCCATGTACAATTAAAATCATCATTTTGAAAAATAATGTTCCAGCAGTGGAAAACATGCTCTTACAAGCGTATGTTTTGGGAGATATTTCCTAACATTCTGACTCTTACCAGTTTCTTTCTTAGCTTGACTGATGGAAGACAGAGACCTGTGTTTTCAGGTGCCTCAGCGTGGTTATTTGGCACCATTTCAGTTCAAATGAAAGCTGCCAAATGAAGCAAACTATTGGAGGAAATGTTGAACTGTTCCACACATGCACCTTAAATCTCATCTGTAGTGCAGGCTATAATGTACTGCCAGATTTTCCACAGTTCATGAAGGGTGGGGGAGCATGCATTACAGCATGTGCATGCAGCAGTTCATCATTACATGAATTCTCAAATATTAACCCATTTTTTGCTCACACATATGCTGTAACAATCAACTTCAGTGGTAAGATCCAACAGCCAAAAGTTACAATCATATCCCTTAATTATATGTAACATTATGCATTAAAGGGTAACTTCGGGTAACATCTATGTTGGGCAAATAAGGGTTTATTTTAACCAAACCAGAGTGGGTGATTGTTGGAACAGTGGAAACACTAACCAAGACTGTTTTGATGAGTTTTATTTTGTTTCTGTGAGCCTGAATTAAGTATTTTTTTTACTGTTCCTGTAAATGGAGCCTGGTGGCTTTGGCAAGAGCAATAAATCGGCTGCCTCGGGTTTAAATAACTGATCTTTTTCTTTAACAAAATAATGTTGTCAGGCACAATAACAATCTGAGCCTATAAGTGGCAAAACAAGCATTTTAGTGGACGTACAGTGACAGTGCATAATGCACATTAGGATTACATTGCAGTCAATTTCATAGCTGAGGGCTGCAGTGATCTGGCTCAATAGTGGTCCAATTTCAAAAATTGTTGTCCCCATTTAGAGACAAAAACATGGGAAAATAGCCTTTAAAATGTCTAAAAAGCAACCACACCTATGTCATATATTTTGTTGAGTCGAGATGTTTCCAACCATTTTAAAACCCAGAGAAATCTGTGATATTAGTCAAGGCAACGGCGCGTTTTATTTGGTCGTCTGTTGCTATAACTTCCAGGGAAACATGGAATAGGTCAGAGACTTGGGAAGGGTTACTCATGGTTCTTAGAGTCACCAAAAGTAGAATGAGAGCCAGAGCCTTCAGCTACCAAGCTCCTCTCCTGTGGAATCAGCTCCAAGTTTGGGTTCAGGAAGCAGACACCCTCTCCACAAAAGCAGACACAAGATTAAACTTCAGACTTTCCTCTCTGATAAAGCTTATAGTTTGGGCTGGCTCAGGCGAGCCATCCCTTAGTTATGCTGCTATAAGCCTAGATTGCCGGGGGGCTTCCCATGATGCACTACGCTTTTCTCTCCCCCTTCTCTCCTATCTCTATCACAGATGAGGTCGCATGGCTTGTGTCCAACAGACGACACCGAATGCTTTTTGATATGCTCCTGGACTCACTTTCTTCACATATATATTATAATTATATGTTTTACAAACTCTGTCTCTGTCTTAAATATTGTATTTCTTGTGATGCTCTGTTCTGTACACGCAACATCTATTGCACGCCTGTCCATCCTGGGAGGGGGGATCCCTCCTCTGTTTTCCTTTTTCCTTTTCCTTAGAGGGTCTACAGGACAGGAGGTGTCACACACTGTACAGATCATAAAGCCCCGCTGAGGCATACTGTGATTTGTGATTTTGGGCGATTTAAATAAAATTTGATTTGACTTTAAGTCAGCAAATGTGACTAAACGTAACATGAATAAAACTTTAATTCATTACCTCATCTGTGAACATGATTTCTGCCATGACAGTTAGATTTTCATCTACAATAACGGGTGCAGACAACAACTCCCATGATCTCACACTACTTCACAATGTCAAATTATTCTGTTCTTGTTTTGATGTGTGAGCGAACCTTAGTGGCAGAAAATACATATTGTGCATTTAAAGAAATTTCCAAAGTGGGAAATGAACGTACAGGATGGAAATTGTCCTCCAACTATTTCACTTGGCTTTATCATGCTTTCAAACTACTGTATATCACTAATGTAAATATGTTAATAAGTCAAGTTTACTCAAATGCAAAGAGACGTCAGACTAACACAAAATAAGAGTGGATTGAGAGACTACAGCAAACTAAAACTAATTAACATTTGAGCTAAATAAAATTAGCCCTGTTTCTGAGATTCCTCTATTTTAATGAAGCATAGCACACCCATCTAAGCCTGGATTTACACAGGCATAAATCCTTTACAGCCCAGAGCTGATTGTTATTCCATTACATGGAATGTGTTCTTCTCGCTCTCAGAATATCAGTTATGCGTCACAAAGGGTTAAATTAACATGTTTTTGTTTTAAATGGCACCGAACAGCCTGCCATATGCTTTCAATATTCATATTTGATTTCCCACTATTCCCCTATACTCCCAATCCCCTCAACCATAGAGAATTTACTGTAGTTAGAAGCTGGGTACATTCCTGCTGATCAAACAGGGGCAGATACAGAGGGATGAAGAATACTGTCAGTATGACTTTACCCAATTAAGAACACTTCCTTTTGTAAATTATTTATTCTGATACTACTTTTATTTACGCATACGAATAAAATTGACTTGACATGAAAAACATGTTTCTAGCCAATCTGGCGTATCCTCCCGAGCAGTGACTCCCAAACAAGGCCCTGCAGGTTTTTAAGTTTAAAATCACCATAAAATATTTATGATTATTGTTTTTGAAAAGTAATCAGAACTCATAAAACAAAGCCATGGGATTCAAATTACAGTACGTGTTACACTGTGTCTTGACCAGTCACATTAACACGACAATGGATGTTATATCTCATCATTTGTACGAGTCTAGTGTGTTGATCAGAGATCAATGAAATTAAAGGTTTGTTTGGGCTGCAGAAGATTTTCAGATTTAAAATTGGGCTGTGGCATTCTTACAGCTACAACATGGATTTTTTAACTGGTTATGAAACAGTCTCGATTTATACTGATGCCTTATGATGACCTACAAAAGTGAATCAGACCACAAGCAAGAAGATTATTTCTAAATAGTTCTTTGTTGTCAGCCATCACTCAGAGGTCATATGAAACAATTTACAGCAGTCACCCAGAAGCCTGAGTTTACATTTTACCAGGCAAAGTGTGGCAGTAAGTTGAATGTTAGCCAGTTAAAAAGAAGCAGGAGTGGATTTGTATTTAGAGAATTGTATTTTTGTTGTATTTTGAGGTTAACAAGAAAGAGAAAAAGAACAGAATTGACAAAAGAACAAAGAAAGGCAGAACGGGACAGTAACAGAGCACAAGAGAAAACACGAGTCAGGCTTTTTCGGTCATTCAACAGATGGAGAGAATTACAGGATTTGAAAGGATTCAAAACCAACCCTGAATTGGACCTCTTCCTCCTAGACGGGTATGTAATATGTCTATTTCATTTATGAAATACATTGTGACACATTGTTTCACATCAATATATGATTTCACGTTGGTGGCTGAAACAAAGCTAGCGAGCTAGCGAGCTTCCACTGGGCAGATGGCAATAAAAATTTGCTACCACCAAAGAATAAATCCCTTCAATATGGGCATTTGTTTCAAAGCATTTTGAACAATATGATTTGTTGCTTTAACAAGACAGAACAATGCCTCATAAGCTTTTAAAAATAAAAGCTCTATAGATGCAGCAACCCTTGTTGGTAAATGTGCACATGTTCACTACAAAGTAAAAATATCTAGTAAAGGGTTTCAAAATGACAGCTGGTCTGTCCCAGCTCAAAGCCATTTTGCAGTGTCTAGCTTGCAAGTATGACCCTACATAGTGTTACATGAATTATTCCTCCGTCTCACCTTGAAAGAGGTACTCCTCTGTGTTCATGTCAGGATTGTCGGTGATAATGTCGAATGGAGACCTCCCAGCCATCATCTCAAACATCAGCACACCCAGAGCCCACCAGTCCACACTGAAGCCTGAGAGGACACACAACAATAAGAATAAGAGATTCAGGTTTATACTTGCAGTATGTGTCACATAAAGACTCAAGATTTTGAAATCCTGTAGTGCATGTAGTCCATCCTTAGTTTGTCTTTTTCATTCAAATGTAGATATTTATCATCAGGAGCTCCAAAACCAAAATACGGTTGCTGATTAGGGGTGTAAGAAAATACCCATATTGTTCTCAAAAACACTGTATTGTGATACATGCAAAGATTTGTTGTCCATTTTGTGTGTTTAAACCCTGACTGCTGGACAGCACTGTTATTTATTTTTTTATGTTCTGATTGCATAAAAAGTAAACTGTTTTAACTTACATACACACACAAAGCACAACCAAAAACCAAACCAAACCAAACCCATGACCGATCTGGATTGCCTTGTCAGTTTGTTCTTGTGACATAATCTGTGTTTCAGTCAGTGTTCGGTGTTGCTGACGTGTAAACACTGTTCATTTCTCTTGACATTGTTCCTCTTGAGTTGTTTTTATGAGTCAGCTTCTAAATAACATATTTTGCTCCCAATTTTCATCTTGTGCTGGTGGTTCTGGCTTTCACCAGCTCTTTGTGATGACTGTTTTTTTACAAGCTACTAAGATAAGAGAAGATCTGTCTTCTCTTAACATATGTCCTGTCATGTTATCAAAATACAGTACTATACATAACCTTGGTATATCACAGCCCAGAACTTTGACGATAACCAAGTCAACATTTTCCCATTTCAGTTTTACATATAATGTTGTATTTCTTCTTTTCTTCATTATGTGCTCATATGACGTGGATATTGTTCTATAATTCTTTGAATTGCAGATTCCAGTTATGGTTCTAATTATTCCATTTTTGTCCAAATTTACATTGTGCTTTATTTCTCTCTTCCTGATGATCCTGAAGATCCTGAAGATGATCCTGATTGTTTGATGTGTTGTTTTGTTTCATCTCCTGGAAACTCCCATCTTTTATTACTGTTCATAGTGCTGTTATTCCACTTGGAATCCATTGTTTAAACCAAAGTTTTTGTACTAGATTAAAACACAGTTTTAATGTTAACTGGGTGACAGTATTTACCAGTTCAAATAGATGTTTTGCTTTGTCTCCAGCTCCAGTTTGAATTTCCCTTCCTTTCCACATTTTCCATCTATTAATTGTTTTGAGTTATTTTATTAACAAACAATGTCCAAATTCTCTAATTTCCACTTCTCAAATGTGAATGTTTTCTCTTATTACAGTAAACTGAACATCATTGGGTTTTGGACATAAGAAGACGCTTGAGGACATCAACTTGGACTTGTGAAAACTCAACAATTTCACCATTTTACAGACCAAACCACTGATCATTTAATAACCGATTAATCGAGAAAATAGTCAACAGATTAATCAATGATGAAAATAATCATGAGATGCAGCCCCACATATTTGAACTAAGATTTTATGTGTATGGTGTTGTGTTATTTATGCTATGAAATAAATATATCAACTTGCTTACAGTATCACAGTTCATCACAATATACTGAATCGTAACCTCTGTATTGTGATACACATCGTAGTGTCAGATTCTGGTCAATACACAGCCCTATTGTTGATGTCAGCATCTGGACATGAAGTGATCCAACCCAGCGTGTCTCCTGTACTCACCGTAGTCCTCTCCTCGAAGGATCTCAGGTGCAATGTAGTTAGGTGTTCCACAGAATGTACTAGTGGTGTCACCTGGTCTGATTCCCTCCTGAGGGAAGAGCAAGGAGCAGAGAGAAGAAGATTAAAAGGAGAGAAAGAGGGAGAAGAGGGCCAAGAAGAAGGAAATAACAATAAGAAGAAAGTACAAAAGAGGGAACAGTGGTTTCAGAGATAAAAGAGAGAGTTGAAGAGATGACGTGTGAGAACATGAATGGTGGAAGAAAAAAAAAAAAACACAGAGGCCCTGTTAGTACTTCCCGTCAATACAGATCTACTGCATTATTGATAACCCTACGCTCGCTGTCCACAGTCTGCTGAAAAAAAAAAAAAAATCAATGCGTCTCTTACCTTGCACATGCCGTAGTCTGTGAGCTTGATGTGTCCTTCATGGTCCAAGAGGACGTTGTCCAGCTTCAGATCTCGGTAGATGATGCCCTTTTCATGCAGGAAGTTCAGAGCGATACAGATTTCAGCAGCATAAAATCTGTGAAGGAGAAATACAGACACTGACAGGTCAGAGGCTGTCCTCTAGTGCCACCATCAGGCCAAAGGTTTACACTTATACACAAGAAAATTTTAAAATCTATAACCTGTGATAGTGTTTGTCTGATGTGTACAAAAGTCACAGTTTCATAAAAGTCATAACGACAGTTGGTTCAACCTAAAAACATTTTCATTAGATTTTCCGACTTGGCACAAGTATGAACTGAGTGATGTCACATTAACGTAAAGGCACAGTATTATAACAGTAAACTACCATAGTAGAAAATCCACTGGAAAAGGGGGCGTCACACTTGTGTTGCTCCCACTGACAAATATAGACATGAATCTGTTTGTAGTTTGGAATTCCGCAGAACAAAAAAAGAAATACAAAAGAAAAAAAAAAAACATTCCTCGAAGAACAGTAATTAAAAAGGTAGTCTGAAAAGGGCTCTGTCCTCAGAGGATGAACCCTTTGCATACTGGACACTCTATGATCTCTCCTCTTGTGCCACCCTCAAGACAAAATGTCAAGATATCTCAAGATCTAACAGACAGATCACCAAATAATCTGCTGAGCACACACATGCTAAAAAAGTAATGAGCCCATCTGATTTTATTATCTTTACAGCCTTATTACCAAGTTCATGACAAACCGTGGAGATGTAATGAACAATGAAGCCTACAGAAGGCGGCACAATGTGTAATCCAGGGCTGGAACCATAGATACTGTAATAAATAGCGGATGGAGAGTCTGTGACATGACCCATAGGTCAGTGGTAACTTCAAGCTTTTTTATAGTTTTAATCTTATATAAAAAATCAGCTCCTGAACAGTTGTCATTCATGGGGAAATTAGCTATAGAGACCAAGAACAGTTTTTTTGTGCCAGGCTGTAAGTTGGGTATTTTAATTTAATATGAGTGTCAGTGGAGACTGACTTGCTTTTGGAGCCAGCCTCAAGAAGCAGTTTGAGGAGCTGCAGTTTTTGGCACTTCCGGCTACCACTTGGCTGAAACACTAACAACACAAGCTAAAAACATTAGATTTCAGATTATTTTAGAACTCTTGACAAACTCAGCGTTGTTGGTCTGTCTCACTAACAATGCTTTTCTTGGAGAAATGATCCAACTGAATTGCCAGAAGTGAGATACTTTGATATTTACAACTATTTGATCAAACAACCAGGTAAGATCATCATTTCACCGAACAAAGGTCAAAACCAGTCCTCGCAAAGCTCGCTGCAAGCGCTACAGTTTGACAAAAAGATTGCTGCACACACTGAGTGTTAGGATCCCACAGTTTTCTCATTCTTCACGTCTGTAAAAACTTAGTTCTGGGTTCGTCACCCTGCTGGCAGCGCATCCCACCACACAGCAGCTTTTAGGCATTTTTTCTGTAGCAGACGGAAAGCAACAAGAGGCACCTTCACGCAAAAGAAAATCAATGGAGAGCCATTGTTTCCCCTTCTGGTGTGGGCGGGACTTAATTGTGTTCCGTCTCTATGATGGAAATGTTCAGTACAATATCACTGTGTTCCTTCCTCAGAGACAGAGACAGAACCTGGTATCTGGTTTGATAGCAACTCAACAAACTAAATACAGAATAAAATATAAAAATATATCACCCATTCTTGAGAAATGAGACAAAAAAAATTAAAATTATTAATACCAACACTCAAACTTTCAAAATCTTTTTGGTGAACATTTATTCTACAAATATTTATATATATATAAGAAGCAAATGTAATTTATGAAAAAGATTTCACAACTTCAAACAATTTTAAAATGTGCTAAAAGCCCTCAAAATGTATAACTAACAGTACAAACAGTTTAACAGTGGCAAAAATGTGTATTGTATATAATGTATATTCCATATGAAAATAATAGCCTTTCAATGCTATGTTGCAGATTTCCGTCACCACCCCGTCTCACTTCCTGGTTTCAAAAAGGCGGGAAAACTGCCCAAACACTGGTAAACTTTCTATTTTTTGACAAATTCATTCAAGAACATTGCATTCAGGTGAGTCTCAACCATAAAATGTCAACTCTGTAGCCCTTCTACATCAAAGCTAAATAAGAATTGTGTCTATTTTGATTCGCTTTAAGAGAACTCTGAGCAACTTTAAAAAATAAAATGGCTGCTCACTGCGACTATGCTGTGAAATGAAAAAAAAAGTAACATTATGTCAACTCTGTAAGACGTCATCTCAACTTGTGATGATGACGCTTCGTCAAATATATTTTCCAGCGTAACTGAAGAGTAAACATCACAGTGATGCATCACAGACATGCAGCACATTTGGTTGACTCCACCTGATCACTGAGTTTTGCAGTATAAAGGACTTTGATAAGTAGATTTATGTTACTAAGATTATTTTCATTACGGTGAACACAGACATATTTATAGCAAACATCACCCTTAAGAGCCCACAGTTTTGACCATGATTGGATGTACTCTGTGTGCGTCTTTGGTGAGTCAGTGGCATGTTTCCTCTCCATGTGTAGGTAGTGTGTATTCTGTGTCTCGGAGATAAGCCTTCATTAACACTGACAAGCCTCTCTCTGTCTGCCTGCTGTAAATCCATGATTGTCAAACACTGAGGCAAAGACTGTAGTGAGGAGATGTTTGACAGAGAAATCACAAATCCCACATCGCTCCCCCACGTTTTCACTGTGACAGCCTCCATTGTACGCTGTTGTTTCATTGCTGGCATCAGACTGATAGAAGCTGCGTCCTATCAGCAGCACCATCCATCGCCCACCGGCCCGCCTCCCCCACAGCGCGGGGGAATGCGGCAGGGCGCTCTCTAAGAGCGCTGCTCATGAATATGTACAATCATTATAAGTGATTAACATGCTGCTTTGCATATGTACAGCCACTGTCTCCAGAATACAGATTGCAGGGGCCGATAGGGGCCCAACGGTGCCTCTCTAAATTACCCAGCCTTTGATCCAGCATTTATCAGAGCCGCGGTTGGAGTGCCCCGCAAGTAGACAGGCACAATGAATTATGGGTGCTCATTATATTTCTCAGAGGTGGGGAAAAAAAGGCGTTAAGTTGGGTTTTGGCAGTGTTTCCACGTCTATGAAGAGCTGCTAAAGCAGCCCATTAAGCATATGGTTGTAAGGAGTACTTATAAGAAGTATGCTGTTGAGGAACATTCTAGACTGAGAGCAAAGAAGGTCCAAGTAAAAGCATCTTCAGCACACATTCACCACCAAACACAAGATGCTTTTTATCAAACTGAGGTTTCTTTTTTTTTTTGTTCCAACCAAAAGACAAAAACTACTCACGCCCTGTGCTTCATACAACACCATCATGAGAAACACAAAGGAACCCATCTGGAGGAGGTTCAATCAGTCCAACCCAAAATAGCTGCCAATTGCAGAGATGTGTTTCCTGTGTAACTGACTGTGCCATGTCAAGTTAACCAAAATCCAATCATGATTTCACCCACTTCTATGTCCTCTGCTGATCATGCAGCCTATTCCTGGAAGGCTCACTGCTCCACCTCAACATGGTCCTCATGTTCTTTATTACAAAGCAAAAGTCAAAATGCTACCTGTACATTTAATTTTCCATGTGGAAGTAACACGCTTAGAGATTAAATTTAGATGCTTTAATTGTGGATTGGGACCACGTTTTTTAATCACGTGCGTAAACAGATGTTGACATCATCTGGATGTTTACCTTGCGTGTTCCTCAGGGAGCTTCCTTTGTCGTTGCATATGAAACATCAGGTCCCCGCCGTTCACATATTCAATCACCAGAAATAACCTGAAAACCAGAGCATGATGAGACAACACATCAGTACACCACTGATGCTCTTTAACAAAGGCTCTTTGAAGAACGTTAAAGGGACATTTTTTTTCCCATTTCATGTGGATGTCGAGTCAGTGTTGATGGTAAATGTCAGTCGAAGCAATCTATTCCTCAGTGCTACTATATTAACCAAGAAAGCTGGGCCTACATGTACCGAGATGCATTGTAGGGCTGCAACTGCTGATTATTTTCATTGTTGAATCATCTGTCAGCTGTTTTCTGGTTTAATTAATTAGTCGCCTGATCTATAACAATGTCAGAAAAAATGTTTATCAGTGTTTCTCAAAGCTCAAGATGACGTCCTCAAATGTCTTGTTTTGTCCACAACCCAAAGATATTCAGTTTACTGTCAGAGAGGAGTGAAGAAACCAGAAAATATTCACATTTAAGCAGCTGAAATCAGAGATTTTGGACATTTTTTCTTAAAAAAAATTACTTCATTAATTAATCAATGATCAAAATAGTTGCAGATTAATTTAATAACTGATTAATCGTTGCAGCTCTAATGCATTGTGTACAAGCTTCTGACGCACACGCCCATGTTGCTGTCTATCACCACTCCAGCCTATAGTAATTTATTTGTTGGCCAAAACATAGCATTAGGTGACAAAAATACTAATTTAGCACACCCCCTGGTTAGCCAGAGACTAGGAATCCAAGCTGAAATAACCTGTAGTTCTTCCAAACACATTGCTGTGGAATCTCTGGTGCAGACAGAACAACAGACTCTTCAGCAGGAGAACTCCACTTGCTCGGGCAATATAGAGAGCCAAAGTCACACCCCTTCTGATGGACCAGCATGATACCTAACTTATGAAAAATATGAACTGCAGTCTTTTTTTAACCTGTTTGAATTGTGCCATGAATCACACACATTTAAAAGATAATTTTACAAGTCAAGAAAGTCAACATTTGTCGTATAACTGTGAAGATACATAATTGGAAAGACTACACACCCAGAGGTCGCATAAGCGATGTCATGATTTTCTCCCACCAAAAGCTAACGTTAGCCACTAAAGCTACGATGCCTGTGTGTTCTTGTACAGGGATGTAGTCACACACCAGTGGGTCTTACTCGATCTTTCTCTTCACAGCTGATAAAAGGACCAGGAGTCGCTGATAAAACATTTCAGGTAAGAGAACATTAAAGGGACAGTGATGTTGGTGACATATATTTTGCAAGATAAGAGATGTAGCTGTAGTTCACTGATCCATTGCACACAAAACTAAACTACAACAAACCTAACACAAATTGCAACTTTCTTTACTTTTAAAATTATGTTTTAAATTTATAAACGACATATGTCTAATTCGTGGCACAGATAAAACAAAATCAAAAAACAATTTGTCTCCTGCACACTGGAAGGGGCATGACTTCGCCTCTCTGTAGCTGTACTGAGGAATTTATTACTTCAATTGACTACGTTTACCATCAACACTGACTGGACATTCACATAAAAAGTGGTGAATCATCCCTTTAAGTCACAGGAGAGAAAACAGTTTGAATCAGATTTTTTCTCACTTGCCTCTCAGAGTTTCTGTAGGTGTTTGATTTGATGTCATCATTTTTCAGACTGAGATATCAGACTTGATAGTAGGATACATTTATTTCCATGGGATTTGTTTATAATTATAAAAGGATAAAAAAAATTTAACCAGCTTGACCCTTTAATAATCAACAGACCATCATCAGAAAGTAATATCTCTTATCTCTTAAGTAATATCTTACTGTCAGGTACAGTGATTTAAATGCTGCTGTAACTTAAAAAGCGTACAGTTTGAGCTCTCATAAAGTGTCAGCCTGCTCATGCTCTTACCGACTTTCTGTCTGGAAACAGGAGTGGAGGCCTACTAAGAATGGATTGGTGGACGCCTGCTCAAACACATGCTTCTCTGTCTGCACCCAGTCGATATCCTGCAGAGATGAGGAGAGACAGACGAAGGCCGAGATGACATGAAAGTAAGATAATGTATTAACAATCAATCCGTCTGATCGATGGGCTTCAAACAGACAAATGGAGATATACTACACCACAGATAAAACTGTAGTCAGTCGTGAGAAGAATCCTCTCACTCAGGATTATTCTGAGACTGGTTTGTTCTTTGGACGGTTCCAGTTTATAGGCTGAACCTTGGATAGCGTGCCAAAACATAACCAGGCAGCATGGACACCAAACCTGTTTTGAAAACCATCCACCGGTTAGTCACTGACACAAATGAAGGCTTGACTTACAGTAACCTTTTGAAAATACCATCCTGACAGAGCTTTTTTCATAGTCATCGTGTGTGTTGAAAGTGTGGAATGTAGAAGGACAACACTGAAGAAAATTTCCCTGAAAGCCAAATCTACATTTGTTGAGGCATTTGACTATTCAGAGGTTTGGACAAATACACTGAGACAGTGACAGATGGATTAGTTACCTAATCCAATACCAGAAGCAACATTTTTATCTGACTGTGAAGCCGTCAAAACACATTTGGAGTCTAAATCAGAGGCACTCTCTAACAATGCCCGACTGTTGCACATCACTCGATCTGATTTAATATTTGTATTCGGTGCAGATACTGACTTCACTGATCCATGTACCGATCCAGATCCCTGTCTGTCTGATGTTTTTTATGAGTTAAAAATATGCAGTAATGCAATTTTAAGCCCAAAGCCAAAATGTTGAAGGAAAATTTGTACTCGACCCTTTTAGACCCCAGTAGATTCCTAGAATGTTGCCACAGTTTACTGAGAATCTTTACTTAAAAACACAGCTACGTTGTAGGAACAACTGTTGTAGAAACAACGGTAATGTGGCAGCCGCGACCAGGCCAGTCATCCCTACCAACTCTGTTGCACTTGCCCTCAGACAACAACAGCCCCCGTCTCTGACAGCGAGAGGTGAGTAGGTACCACTGTTTAGTGAAGGTGATTAGGAGATGGGATTTTGAACAAAAAACGGGCAACTTGTATGAGAAAAATCGCTGAATTTACATGTGGAAAAGTCAGACATTGTTGGATTTCCCCTGAGAAAACAGCACCCAAATCCAGCATTGAGAGGTGGGCGGCTCCCACAGGTTACTAACAGTGGGAAGAAAAATCACAGATCTCAATGTTTTGTTACAGCTTTGGTTACTGATGACAACTTAAAGTACCTGCGCCTAAAAGATCCCAGGTTTTGTCCTGGGGTTTTAAAATACTGGAAGTGATTCTTAAATGATGGGCACTCCGAGGCACTATGGGGTCTAGAGGGTTAAACAGTTCTACTGAGATATTTAGTCATCCCCATAATATTTGTTTTGCATGAGAAAGTCTGCAACTGAGTGAGCTAGCTGGCTAAGTCAAAATGTCCTTAGTTTGGAGATATTTAATACTCACATACAGAAAACCAAGACAGCAACTTTTGTGCGTGATGCCAACATTCTGAGGACTGGAAGTTGTGCTGTATGGTACAATACTACCAATTTAATTAAGCATCTGCTGAAGTATCGCATGAAAGAACACCACTTCATGCTAGCTGACAACCATTAAAACTTGATGCATTCCAGAGACCCGGTAAACATCCAGCAGACAATGCAAAGGTCCTGGTATCAGCAGATGTCCAAATTCATTTATTGGAATCGGACCAGAACTAATAAAAGTGGATCTGTGCATCTCTACTTTTTTTGACTGATTTAGTAGCATCTAGTGGTGAGCCTGCAGATTGCAAACATCTTGCCTCAGTCACCGCTTCCTGGCAGGTAGGAGAACCTACAGTTGCCATGAAACTCATGCAAAATGTGAAAGGCCACATCGTGAACCAGTGTTTGGTTTGTCCATTCAGGGCTACTTTAGAAACATGGTGGTGTAAGTTGGCAGCCTCAGTGGAGGAGGAGCTGCAGCCTCTGTAGACATAAAGGGCTCATTCTAAGGGAACAAAAACATCATGATTCCTATTTTCAAGTAGTTATTTATATATGGATTAGATAATTAGCTTGATATTATTTCTGTAGAATTTGAATGAAGTGTGTTTTCCAATTAGTTAATACAGCAATTAAGCTAGTCTTAGTTTAGGGAAAGAGAGAAACTGGAATTCAGGGAGAGCTTATATTTTTCCATTTAATAAGGAAAACAGGTGTAAGAATATTTTCTTTCTTAACATTCTGGGAGTTTATTTTGTTTATTTATTAGACTAAAAAAGTTAAAAGAGTTTGTGTAATACAGCAAACTCACCACTCGCACACATCTCCTAGCTGAAACTACAGGAAGAGACCTGAGCTTTACTGTCGGACTATCACCTCTTGAGGTACAAATTGATATTAAGTGAGAGGACAAGCCGAAGCTAGCTGGTTAGCATGCTAACTTCAGTAGATATCTCTGCCACACAATACACAGACATTTGTGGGAAAGCTTGTCGTAGGCAACTGGACTTGGTAGAGGTTTAGAAGACATTTTGCCTCTCATCCAAGAGGCTTCTTCAGTTGCCTACGACAAGCTTTTCTATGAATACCATGACCTGGATGACTGAGAACCTTCACAGACAATACATAGACATCTTCGCCATAACGCCAAAGCTGTTACTTCTTCAACTTCTGTTGATGATTTTTGTTAACTGTTCAATGTGTTAAAGTAAAATGCTTATGTATTGCTCCTTTAAAGTCTAAAGGGAGAGATCCAAAATTAAGCAACCACAAATCTTAAGGTGGAGCTGATTGTGTCTGAATTTCCAAAATGACCATTAACCAAATCCATCAAATTAATGTAGTGTAGTAGATAGAAATATAAAGTACCTTGAATAAGAAATGCTCAAGTAAAGAACATGTGCCTCTGCACTGTTCTTGAGTAATGCAGCACTTGATTTAATGTTCTTAGTTACCTTAAACTAGTGTCAGTCAGTAAAGCAAGAAGCCCTTCAGTAATTACAAACATACAATGCTTTTATTCACAAATCAGTTCTGTGGAGTGTATCATCATTAGGTTTTAATTGTCATAGAGAGCTGTGAGTGTTTAGCCCGAGGCCAAGATATTTTACGCTGATGTAAAGTGTCATTAAGTTGATGGTAGTTAATGTTTTATGTGAGATAAAAACAGAAAATGTCTAAATTCTGAGCTCCCCATGCTGTGCCCCAACACCATATGGTTAATTTATAATGCCACAATAGAGACCCCATGTTGTGCGTATGATACCAAATTCCTTCTGGTCAACTCATTATTACTGGAGGAATTTATAATTATCACAACACATCTTGTATTGGTCATTTCAGCTCATTTAGCAGTGTGGAGTCTGTAGTCTGTGCAGAGCTCTTACAGGCTGGCTTCCTTTGATGTCAGGCATTAGACTACTAAAGAGATGAATTATTAAACTAATGTGCATGAATAGAGCCATGAATAAATTAAAATAGGATGTACAATCAAAACATAACCAGGACTTCTCATGTGATTTCCTTGTACCCTCTTTATTAGAGCAAAACTGCATCTTTGTCATCTTTGAGTCAGTTTGGTTTTGTTCGTCAGTTGTTAAAGAAAACGAGGATTCAAACAGTGGATTTAAGTGTTGATGTGTGGAGGCATGAAGTCTGTGACATGATTTGTGTTGTCCTGGATTAGTTGTGCAGATGTTGGACGATGCAGTTGCTTTGGACAGTGATACTCTGCCTGGTTACATGAGCCGAGCGGTTTGTTTTTTTTAAGACTTATATGTTGAGCAACAGTGCCATCTAGTGGGCTTATAGAGCACAAACAGCACAGTCAACAGGGTGCAGCGCTCTTGTTTTTACAGACCTCTCTCATGTCTTGGATTCTTTCATTTTTAATTCCTTTCAAGGGTAAAGTTTCTGCAGAGCACATTGTTCTTAGTTCAGTATATGAATTCTGTTAGATAAATAAACTCTCCTCGCTTTTATATTCTAATGATGAACCTTGGAGCAGCCTTCAGATCTCTCTGTGAAGTTTAAAAGCATTTGTACAAAATACAATGACAGAACTCAAGTGCAGGCTTGGGTATTTTATGACTATTATAGTCAAGATGAAATGCTTAACTCTTTTAGATCACTTTGCAGATCCTCTTGTGAAGATATTTAACAATATATAAATATATAAAAACATATTTTAAAAAGTGTATTCTTATATCAAATTCCAGTTCCTATGACACAACATGACATGTGCCTAACATAGACTTGAACTAAATACTTTCAGTCTCCAAATTTTAGCAGCACAGATCTTCAAGATTTATTAATTACCAAGCTAACAACAACATGGTCGCTTGGAAATTTGTCACAATATAGAAGTTAGATACTATTGAAACGCTGTTTCATCTGGAATTTATGGATACAGCGTTCAGTGAGGAGGAAAGTCTTACAGAAGTTGTGCGTGCTTAAGTTCACAAACTACACTTCACACTGGAACAATGATCAACTGATTAACTTCATTATTTAGCCTTTATTCAAAACTGATCTGCTGTCAAAGCAACAAATGCAATATCACAGTAACAGAGGTTCAAAAATACACCTCAGTCTTGTTGTTAAGTGGTGGAATTGTTCCTGGGTGAAGAACAGTCAGCTCAGTGACTGTGTGCGGCCTCCTGGAGTTTTGTCTTTGCAGTGAGCTTCTCATGTTTCGTGTCTGTATATGAATGTAGAATCTTCAGGCAAAGGACAAGATTTTGTTATCAGAAGTGTTCTGGTTTCCTTTTGTAGTCTGAGTAATATTGACCAATCACATTTGAGCAGTCTTTGTTTGCATGTAGCAAATCATTCCATGTGGAGAGCAAAAGACTGGCTGAAATGCAGTTTTAGAATGCATCAACAATGACCAATATTGCTTTTTATTTTTATTATTAAACATTTTTATTTGAGAACATCTTTTTGCATTCATATTCTGATATCTGGTTATAAAGATTAGGATGAGGAAATCCATTACCCTGATAGCCTGATAGCCTGTTTTGACACCAAAATCAAAGCCTGTGCTCACTGACCATATCTGTGCTGTGATGTCTTGTGCTGTAGCCAGAGACAGTGTATCCACTGCCTCCATCCAACAACAAGGATGAAGGCAGAAGAATTGTTCATCAAAAATAGGTCCACCATATAAAGCAACAAAATTGTTGCCTTTACATTTCTGTTTGTGTAGAGATTAAACAACACATGATACATTAAATAGTGAGCTTTAAAGGGCCAGTGTGTAGGATTTAGTGACATCTAGCAGTGAGCTTGCAACTTGTCATCAATTTGAAATTTGTAAAAAACATGACCTTATCTAGAGCCAGTATTTGGATTGTCCCTTTTGGGCTACTATAAAAACATGGCGGTGCAACTTGGTGGCCTGTGAGGAAGAGGATCTGTGCCCTCTGTAGATATAAAGGACTCATTATAAGTTAATGAAAACAATTCTCATTTTCAGGTGATTATACACTAATAAAAACATACTTATTAATATTATATTCAATTTGTGCCATATTCTGCCAATACATCCCCCTGAATCTTACACACTGGACCTTTAATTTGCTAAATAGCTAGCTGTTTCCCCTCTGCTTCAAGTCTTTATGCTAAGCTAGACTAAGCACATCCTGACTCCAGCTCTGTTCTTAAAACACAGACATGAGACTGAAATGACAAAACACCAATTTTATCACTTGCCTCTCGTGGTACTTGCTCATGCTGATAGTTTTGTCCAGGTATTTAAGGGACAGTTCACCCCCAAATCAAAATACAAAATTTTCCTCTGGCCCGTTTTTGGTGTGAAGTGCTGAGTTTTATAGATATTGGCCATGGAAATTTCTGCCTTCTTTCCATACAATGGGACTAGATGGCACTCAGCCCGGGCTACTTAAAGCAAAAATGTGAAACTTAACAGCAGCGTCTGTCCAGAAATCATGACCCGGTTGCTCAAAACAATCCACAGATTTCGTTGTGAGCATGAAAGAAGTACTTTCTTTCTACAGTAGATTTGTCTGGAATTACTGTAAATGGGTCATGAGTTCTGGAAATAGATACTGGTTTTAAAATTTTCCGATGTATTTTTTTTTTTGGCACTTTGAGCACAACAAGCTGAGTGTGATTTAGTTCCATTATACTGGAGAGAAGGTGGACATCTCTACTACTGATTCTGCAACTCACACCAAAAAAAATCTAGATGGATAAACAGCACTACAGGCCAGGTGAAAAACATGTATGGGGTGAACTTACCCTTTAACATTTGTGCCTTTGCTTCGACAAAATTGAGGTGAATGTAAAATAAATCTATGGTGCTCACAGCTTTGAATAGCCCACACAATACACAGTTAATAGCTAACAGTTAATGTGTGTTTTTTTTGTAATTTAGCTAAACTGACCCTTTAAGAAGCTGGATATGGAAGTATTATAACAACACTTTCACTTGTGAATAAAATGTGCTCAGCCCATGGAAATAAGGACACAGCATGCTCTACCAGCTACATTCACATTCAGAATAAATAATGAATGTGACTGGTATGTATGTCTGCATGTTTCCTGCTTTAGGAGCATTATGCAGACTTTTCCTTTTTGAAATGAATTTCACGTCATGTTCATCTGGCAATTCATCACAGCAAAAAAGATGTTAAACCCGGATTTCATCTTCTCCTGTGACTCACCCACTCACTTATTCCTGCTTCCTCCTAAGCCCCTTCTTCCAATTCATAAGCTCTCTGCCACTTTTGTGTCGTTTCCACTTGGTCCCCCTCATTGTCCGATTCCATTTTTTCCCCCTCGTTCCTTTCAGAAGCTCCCACCAGTCTCTGACTCAGTCTCCTTCACTCCCTTTTACGCATTCCGGCTTTCCATCTCTCCATACATCTTTCAGTGTTCTATCTCCACCCTTCGTTTACAACTTTTATCCTTCATATTCAGCCCGTTCTCACACGTCACCGACACGTCAAATATGGCAGCTTAAGCCCTATTCACACAAGACTTGTATTACCGTCTGTGTTCTTGTGCACGCGTTTGCACAGGGTCTGTGTTTTACTTGAATTTACTAACATTATCCCCTGGATATGATGTCAAGGCTCTGTGTATCATCACCGTCTCTGGGGCTGACACCTTGTTGGTCAATTCTAATTGGTCAGACAATCGCTAAGAAAAGAAGCTTCTTAATCCATTATTGTGGGACATATGCAGACCTGATTTTCTTTATTTCATTTCTGAGAGATAGGCTATTTACTGAACATTTACTTGCTCTAACTGACACCATGTCAAAGTACCAGAAAAAATCTCTACATTTGGCCCACAGAACGGCAGAACAGAGGAGCTGACTGGATAAAAAGTTCATTTTTGATGAAACGTGGATTTAACTCCGTCAGACTGCTTTCTTTTAACGAGCGCCTGGCAGTGACGTTCCGATTTTAATGATGGATAAATACCAGCTGTGTGTGACCCGACTTCAAACAGGAAAGCTGCATGTTTTGCCATGTTTTGAGTTGTTTTAGTGTTTATTTTTTAGGCTACCAAGTTGCTAAAGTGGCTACACATGCTGGGGCAATGCTGGGCCAAAGTTGTAATATTGAGGGACAGTTAAGAGAAACTGTGTGAACATTAAGCCTCATTTGAAATAACTAAATACTGTTTTCATTAAAACTGTTTTCCTTGCTTTTTGTAAAAGTTTATATTGCAGCACGAGCTGCGCCAGTGCTGAGCTTTGTTTATGTGTGACCCTCATCGTTGGTGTGTGTAAGTGTGTGCATTGCTGTATGTAAATTCACTTAATAGACTTGCCCTAAAGGTGACAATATAACTACATGTGAATAAAGAAATGGTCAGACTGCAGGAATTAATTTGCTTGGCAACATTATATAACTTAGATTAGCATCCATTTATGCTGTAGGAAGAGTTCACTCAGTGCACTGTGGCTGATTTAGTTAATCTAGAAATAATATGCATTTCTTTCTTGCCATCCACCACACTGATTGCTTAAAGGGTGGGTAGATTTTCAGTTGACCAAGATTTTCTTTGGTTGACTACAGCCTAAATGTCTCTGAGCCGGAGTGTCTGTTCTTCAGCAGCCACATTAATCATGTTTTGCTCCCTTTCTGCACATGGAACAAACAAACACTTCTGCAGCTACAGTTTCTCTGTAAACCCCCTTGGTGGGCTCTTGTTAGTACCCTTAAAAGGTGGAAAAGTTCTGGACAGAAATCCAAGAGACCCTTTCTAGGGTTTCTAGCTGGAACCATTACACTATAGAAGGATTCTCACTAGAATGTCCTGGGAGGGTTCTAGAGAAAACCCTTGGTATATAAAAAGGTTCTTAGTAGAACACCCTTGATGGGTTCTAGATAAAACCCTTGGAATAGAAAAAGGTTTAGATTAAACTACCAGGGAGAGAAATCAGGTGGTTTAACCCTTTATGTTTGTTCTAGGTAGGACTCCCCGAAGGAATCCCAAAAGGAACATTTATAAATGTTCTGACAGGAACCAAATGGTTCTAGTTAGCACCCTCACTTCTGAGAGTGAAAGGCTTTAGTCAGTCCCCCTGTGTTTCAGGATATGACTCTGTAGCATCATGCCTGGAAGTGCCATCTATTGTTATGTTTGAATGTACCATCAGAGTCAGATAAAGAGCAAGAGTAAAGAGTCCATGTATGGAGGTAAGAGGGTGGATGAATGGCTCAAACAAAGGCCGGACTTTCAACCAGGAGACTGAGGTTTGTGCCCCGTGTGAAACCACAACTTCTTTTTTAAGACCTTAAGAAAGTTTTGTAATGTTGTTACATTACACACTTACAGTACAGAAATAATTTGTAACATACATGAACTTATGTAACTACCATACTTAGTTTAACCCAAACCATGATCTTTTCCAAAAGTAATTTTTGAGTCATTATTTTGAAAGCCTGGATGCTGTGTATTTATTATGGAAAAATTGATACTAGAGGGGTACCTACAGGGTTTATAGTTTGAAGCGTAGGACCACTGACCAAGCTGCTGTATTTGACAAGTTTAGACTTTGAAAATGGGTTGTTATATAATTGTTCCATTCCTCCTTTTTATAACCCATTACTGCTCTTAGACCTGTTACATAGTCCAGGGGGTCTCAGCTAATCGGGACAGGTTCGCACTTTAAATGCAAAACCAGCAGTCTTTTAAATCCAAGAGCCTGCTTGAACGTGCTGAAAATGCATTACATCTAAAATTCATTCATTCTCATTCAATCTCAGCCATGACACACATCAAACACACTGATTTCTATCTATGTTTCATGTCCTCTGGACCAGTGCGGAAGCCTGACAGAGCATCACCTCTTGTGTCTTCCATGAGCGCCACCATACAATGCAGTACACACTTGGCTGGTCTCATGGCATCATTTGATGTCCGCAGCAAAAGCCGGAGGTGGCAAACAGACATAAAAAAGTAGTCAAGCCACTCCAGGGAGTGAATGTGATTAAACTGCTGCTTTTCTGGAGCAGTGACGCATGTTGAAGCTGAGAAATAGGACAGTGGTATAGCCTGACGTCACCTACATGTGGGTTTTACACTGAAATCAATAGGTGTAGGAGTTTTGACGTGCATGATATGTCACCACAGGTCCGGTGGCTAATAAATGTTCAAATTTTACCAACCCCTAAATAGTTTACCATTGTTTTTTCCCTTGTTAGTGAAATAAATCTACCAGCCATTTGCCTATGTTCCCAGCATTTGGCAGGTGACTGGTGCTAATTTTGGACGCTGGTTGGCACGGTACATCTACAAGAACGACACATCCAGTAATGTCACCTTGTACTCAATCTATTTTTAGGCAATCATTAGGCAAAAAAAGAGTGGGAGCTCCTTGTAAAGACTGACATTTTGCTTTAGAGGTGACCTTTGTTCAGGATTTCTTTTACAGAGCTGAAAATAGGTTTCTATTTCTTGTCTTTCTTGTTCATTCAGGTTTGGGAAATTTAATATCCCAGTGCGTATGTTAAAGGATGGGTCTGATTATTTATAAATTGGGTTTTGGTATATTTGTAGATTTGGCCATCCTTCCCGCCAGTAATACTGTAATAACATTATACAAGTCTGGGAATCAATCTCGGAACCCATCGGCTAATATTTTAGGCTTTCGTTGTAGCCAACAGATATCCACATAACAGATATCCAGGCCAAGACTTCCTCTTCCATGTGCCGGTCAGTCTATGGTCCGATTAGATAACTTGAGATTCGAGACTGGAAACAAAAAAGCTAATAAAAAGCTAAATCATCATCATCAGATGATAACTGATGCGTTCAGAGATTGCCTTTCAGCCTACGCGTTCCATGCAACCAAAGCCTGCTCAAACATGATTGGTCAATACTACTTGGACTACAAATGGGAACCAGAAGGTTTCCGATACCAAAATCTTGCCTGTTGCCTACAGATTGTCTGTGAAGATTCTCACTCATCCAGGTCATGGCATTCGAAGAAAGGGTTGTCGTAAGCAACCAGACTTCTTGTTCTTCTCGTTCTTGAAGATGTTTCGCCTCTCATCCAAGAGGCTTCTTCAGTTCCGAAGAGCAGACAGAATGATGAGAGGCGAAACGTCTTCAAGAATCCAACCAAGTCCAGCTGCCCCACGACAACCCTTTATACTAATGCCTACAGATTGTGCATCCATATGCAGATATCTATTAATTGTTATGTTGATGTTATCTGAGAGTGGGGCACAAGTGAAGGGGGTTAGGGTTAGGGTTAGGGTTAGGCCATTGACCACATTCTTCAACATCATCAGCACTCAAAGATTCCTCAGCTTTGGGCTAATGCTACTTTGATTGCATTTCTATTTAAAAACTGGTGAAAGCAGAGGTATTTAGCAAAGACTAACTCATGTAGAAAATGTATGAATACCATCAGTGTGGAGCAGCATTCACATCCAGATAGACGAAATTAGGGCTGCACAATTAATCACAACATTATTGAAATTGCAATTTGGCCAAGTGCAATATTCAAATCGCCGAACCAGAACCAAATCACAATTTTTTGATAAATGCATGAGAAAACAGCCTTATAATGAAGTGCTGTAGTGCTACAAAGATGACCCGGCCTACAAATCTTGTTGTCCAGATGAAAGACAACATGTTTATTTGGTACAGACCCCAACAAATTATCATATCATCACGATTTTAACAGGTTTTTTTTTTTTTTTTTTTTTTTTGAATAAAATTGAAAATTGTAAAGCAGAAATGATTATTCTATCATCTGTCAAAGAATATCTGTGGGCTTGGATTTTTACTTTGTATGGATCAGAAATCATCATCAGCACTGAGGCTGAATTCTGCACTCGTAACTGCAGGAGAAGCACTTTGTCAACCAATAAATAACACAATATTCATACAGTATACACTGGCATTACTGAGTGTTGTTAATCAGATTTCAAGGATTATGTGATGAGTCTTGAGATGTTGGGTAGCTACGGGAGGCTTTAATACCCAGCATGTGAATTAATGAAAAGAGCCTTTTGCATTAAGTTGTTGATGATATAAACAAGGTGGAAATTGAGTGAAGTGGTTTCCACTTGGCCACTTTGCTGATGACTCATGATCTCACTTGCTTTGAGGCCCTGTTTACACCTGGTTTTAAAATGTGCCGTGGGTGATCTAATCACAAGTACACAGTATGCGACTTCACACCTGCCATTAGAACGCATCTCCACATGCTTCTCAAGTGACCACTTCTGATCTGATCTCACTTCCCCACTTTATATGCAAATAAACACGTAGCTGCATCATTTCTGTTCACAAACACCAAATGCCATGTTGTTTTCAACCAACAGCCCAACAATAGTAACTCAGCCAACATGGTGAGAAAATTGGACACACTGGGCCTCATGAAAGAATCACTCGAATCACAGATTTGTTTGTTTTGTTTGCCGCATTCACTTTCTTGCATTTTCATTTTTCTGTCAGGGAAAAACAGAATTTAACAAATAGAAGTTTTTCACGCATGACTGTATATTTCATTAGTTTGCAGCAACTTTGAGTGTGAAAAGTTTGAAAATCCTAAAGTACACTTTATCATGTTGACATCATCCTGTTTGACTCTGCATTTTGAATTTTAATGTAGGCTGCTAATTCTAACTTTATCTATATAGCATAATGATATCATCTTTCATTTAAATTGGTGATTACCCTGCTCAGGCCATATCTTCACACAGGCTTAGGCTAGTCTCTTTCCAGGGGACCATCCTCTGTTGCAACATCATTTATTATGTCATATATTTTACCTTTTTTTTCTTCTTTGAAGCCATTTTCACATCAAGCCATTTCTTTATTATTTCAATAGCAGTCCCACCCACAGGTAACACGACATTAACAGCATTTCTTTTTCCTCATTCCTTTGCTTTAGCAGCTCCCTTAATTCCATATCTGATGCTCTTAAAATGATTTCCTTCATGGATTTCTGAAAAGAGAACTCGTGAATTTCTTCTTTTCACTTGTTGATGCCATTTTTATCAATGGACACCTTCCTGACATATGGGGCAGGAAGCATAACCTCATATGTTATTATTGTGGCATTCATTATGTTAATTTGCAAGTCTCATGAACATGCAGTCAACTACGCACAGGCAGATCACAGTTATCTCAAGTTCCGAGCGTTTGCTTAATTTGATGTGGCAAACGGTCAGAAAGTTGAGTTAAGAACATGAAAATGCTCTTGCACAAGGCCCATTGTTTTTGCATAAAGATAGAAATAACTTTATATATAACTTTTGCTGAATTTACAAAAACACCCAAATGATTAAGAATTTGTCATAGACAGCGTTTCGCAAAGTTTATATTGTTTCTCCTAACTCAGCAACTCACAAAATTGCACAATTTTTTACGGAATTCTAGGGACTTCCTCCACAGGCAACAAAGAGGTAGCCTTTATTGGTTACAGTTTGACATCGATCTATAAAATGTTGTCTTCTTTCATGAATTTATTGTAAAAGGTGACATCGGTGTGTTCATACAGCTGATAAATGTTGGCAGGTAGATGCACTTTGGACATGAAGTAGCCAGCAGGCCAGTACAGTTGTGACAAACTGACACAATATTTTTTACAAGGAAAGAAACAACTTAATGTGTTGAATTTAACACTGAATTTACAAGAAAGCCTAAACCATTAAGAACGTGCTGTAGCTGTTTTTTTTACGAACTTTATTAAGTTTGTCTTCATGCAACATCTCTCCAAATCAAGTGATTTCTTAAAAGGATTCTGGGGATATTATGGCTACTGGTTGAGTGGTGAAATAAGTTGAAACCGTGTGCTCACAAACATCTTTTGCTTATCTCACAGGTAAGAAAGCCCAAATACATCATTTGCATTAGTGTGGACTAAATGATTTCAGGATGTCAGTAGAGTGGGTGGTCCTTTACTGTGGCCCAGGATGCTTACACAGTGCTGAAAGAAGGTGGCAACATGCGGCCCACAACACCTCTGAATGTGGCCTGACTGTTCGGATCTCTCACTGCATCTTCAATGTGGTGCATGTGCAATCAGCGTCTCACCTCATCATCGTGGACCAGCTCCTTCTTCACCACCTTCATAGCATACACCTGCTCGTTCTTCTTTAGTCGAACCAGCAGGACCTTGGCGTAGCTGCCGCGCCCGATCACTCGGATCAGGTCGAAATCACCCAGCCCGAGAGCCAGGCCCTGGGACAGCTTAATGCCATCGATGCCATCCACCACTGCTTTGATGTCCTACAGGTTGGACAGGTAGAGAGGCAGAAATTTATTCTTAATGACATGCCTGATTAAATAAAGATAAAATAAAATAATATAAAAAAAACAAAGAATGGTCAAACTTTCTAAATGGTTTGTAAATGATGAAATTCTGAGAAATGTACAAACTATAATACCCAAAACATCAAACTGCAAACTTCACATTGTTAACTCTATTAAATGAACCACATGGTACATTCTGTAGTGATTCAGAGCGCTTCTCACCTCTGTATCTGCATCTTCTGTTTTATCCACTGTACAGTTGTGCGGTAAAAACGATACTGCAAAAAAAAAAAAAAAAAAAACAAAGTCACTGAATTATGACCAAGTTCCAATGTGACAGATTTGACATGTTCCTTTGTCAGGCCAGTAGAGGGAGGTAGAGTACACAAAATCAAGCCTTGCTATCCACAGGAAATACCAAACAAGGTCAATCCACAGGGGGTCTCAGAGCGTCTCATATCAGGGACCCCCAGCCAAACAGACTCTCACATCAGTTCACAGTTTCCTTCCTTTTAATAGGATTTAAGGCTGTGTTGTATGGAATCCCATCAGAGACAGTAATGTGGTTAGATAACAGTTATATAAGTGATGATGGTGATTGTGAGGTGAAGCTCCCAGAGTCTAAAGTCAATCTTTTGAACAAAGTAAGCATTCTATTATTCATGTGTCCGGGGACTCCTGGAGTTACATCACGAGCCCCAGAGGGCTCCTTGATCCCACTCTGGTAGCCAAGTACTTGATTGTACTGTACATGTCAAATACAGGACAAAATAGTTCTTCACTGGACGACTTAGGAAAACTGCACGGTCATAGCCCTTTGTAAATCACTTCACAGTCCTTTGTTTGTTCATTTATTTAAATTTGTTTGCTAATTTACACTCAAGGGACCTGTGTTAAGTCATCTATGTTTGTGTGTTTGATGCTGTTGCTGTCACTGAGTTTCACTGCTGCAGTGCTTAAAATGTGACGAGCAGGATGTGGACACAAAGCAAATGCAAGTAACGGTACTTGATACGAAGAATGTAACAATATCAAAAAATCATGGTATTGACTGATAGAAAGTCCAGGACACAATATTTGGCACGATACTAAAAAAGACAGAGAAAATTTACAACTTGATAAAATGTCCGTGATTACATAATAAATCTCACCTGTACAGCATTTTTTCTCTGTATAAACTTTGTTTTTCCTTTTACTATAGCTGTTAATCACTAATCGATTAATTGCAATTAAGAATTCAGCCACTTAAAAATGTATTAATCGATAATTAACTGCTAATACACAAATGGCAGTAATTGTGCTTCATTCGACATTGATTTTTTTAGGGAAAAAATGAGAATATTAAGGAAATGCATACAGTCTGCAACCCTACGTAAAGCACTTCTGCTTTCATTCTTTAACACAATAAAATAAAATTTACTAGTGTGGACCTAAAATGAGCTGTCACAGTACAGTACAATATTGGGATGTGTTTTTATTGCAATATCACTAAATTTGATATATTGTTACATCCCTACATGATACCTTTAAGGCACTGACTGAAATACCACTTCCCAGCAGCAGGGTCTCATTTCAGCACTATTGATTTACCTGATATCAGATCAGTGTATAGACCTGTGTACTCACCGGTACTTGATGCTGCATTTTAGGCTGTATCTGAGGCATTTTGGACTCTGGTATCAGTATTGAAACAACCCTACTTAGAATAAGTACGTAGTGTGGCTGTAGTAAATCCGCTCAAGTGTCAACATGTTGAGTGTTTCTGCTGTACAAAGTCAGAAGCTCTCAAGAAAGATATTTTGATGTTGGCGGGGGATGACTCCACATAGATCTGCCCCCCAGTGTGTTTATTTCAAAATTGAAGTATAAAGCCCTTTAGATGAGCCATCTCATTTCTGGAAGATGTTCTCTTTTTAATCCTTCACACAAAGTAAGCGTGTATTTGAACAAAGTCATCTGTATTGCAGGCAGAGGTCGGACTAAGTCATTGTTTTGCAAGTGGTAAGTAAGTCTCAAGTCTTTGTACTCAGGTCCCAAGTAGAAAACAAATCAAGGCTGACAAGTCCCAAGTTCTTGAGTTCCAAGTCCCATACAAGTCATGATGTGCTCTCGACAAATGATTCTACTGTTACAACGGAGCCTTGACATACCGTTCTTTGTGTAACTTCAAATGTTGAACAAAGTTGGAAGTCAACAAGTGTTGAAGAATTACTGTAATTTTTGACCCGTAACTTTTGCAAACTGCAATTCATGTTTTGTTCACCACCTCATGGTTTTGTATGTGAACAAGATTGTCTTTGAAAGAATTCTTTCCAGCTGGAGCTCAGTAACATAGCGTTAGTTCTCAGTTGTTCTCTCCTGCAATTTCAAACAAAATGGACCTGGGGAATTAAGTGTTGACTTGCTGAGAAAGAATAGCTTTACCGTTGATTCAGGAAATGAAAAGGAAGTGATTTGTGGATTCACACTTTTTAAATAACAAACTTTTTAATCTTTGGTTTGGTTTAGTTTGGGGGGAAAGTATCAACTATTTTCAAGTCAAAAGGCTCAAGTCCAAGTGAAATCACAAGTCACTGATGTTAAAGTCCAAGTTGCAAGTCTTTTAATTTTGTCAAGTTGAGTCTAAAGAGGCCACATTTGTGACTGGAGACTGACTTGAGTCCACACCTCAGGCCACAGGTGTTTGTCTACGTACACATTGTCAAAATCAAGTATATAAGCAGGATAGGGTTGACTATTTAAAAAACATAACAATACCAGTGACAACATCAGTACCCTTAAAGTGATATGAATACCAATGGAGTACTTCATTCGATACCTTTTTTCAGAGGTTGTTTTTTATGAAGAATACTTGCAGTGATTGGCTGCGAGCAAAACCATATAATTAGTCTTTTATGTCTAGATGTGGGTGCCAAAAGGGCTGAATACAGATATCCCTTGACTGGATAAGTTTTGATACTACTTCGTACAGGGTTATTTCAATTGATACCTTAAAAGTATTGAGTACCGATACCCAGGCCTAAAGCAGTATCCTTCAAATAGATGGTACACACTGAAGTGTAGCTCGAAACCCAAAGAACCTTTCCTACTAACAGGTATAAAACAAAATAGAAAGACACATGAGAAATGTTTCATTCTGATGGAACTGGGCAGCCATAGAATTATGCATGAATCATAATGAATAATATAATATTATAATAGTATTCCTCCCTGTGATGTTCTCCGTGGACTGTTCTTTATTAAACTGCTCATCCCTTACATTAACTTTTATGGTTAACTGGACTCACTTACTTTTTTTTTTTTTAAACAGAAGCATGAAAGTAATTTTCAGTTGCCTCAGAATCCTGAACCATCATCATCTTATTCACTGTTCTTCACTAAGTTGAGTGATTAAAGTAATATATTGAGCTTGCACATTACACATCTTAGACATTAAAGAAAACTGGACCCAGTGACATGGCAGCAATCTACTCCCTTGTTAAAAACAGAAGAAAAAGGTTTAAGTGTCTTACTCCCATCTGTGTCCTCTGTGTCATCTGGTGGAAGGTCCACCTCTTCACTCTTGGCATCTGAAGGGGGCTCTTGTGATGGCATGACTGGATCCTGAACAAAGAAATTGAAAAATCCACCTAAATATAACCTAGCATGTTCCCTCAAATGTCCACTCATGGTTTTACACTCCTGAAACAGTGTACAATGAATCATGTTTGCAAGTACTTAGGAAAAGTCTGTGTTTGGAGGTGATTTCAGCTAATGTACAGACATGTCTCTAGTGACAATGTGGGCGTCTCACTGGAAAAGGCATTCAATCATTTCATCTTATCAAGCCTCAAAGTCACTTATCTGGAACTAAAGATACCAGCCTGAAGCTGTGATCAAGAGGGACAATTCCCACTGCTGACAGTTTGCCCAGGAATCAGAGCTACATTGATTTTCTAGTCAGGATTTTGGTCGACAGAGGCTGAATTTTGGCTCTTTGTGTTTGGTCAGACGCTTGCTTTGTGGTCAGACGGATTAATTATATGGAGCAAACTTGTTTACTGTCACTAAACATGATGCCTCATTTTAATAGAATGGGAGGATGAGCTGCAGAGAAACAGTCCACAGTGACAAACAGGAAATGTTCAGTGAGGGTTGTGTTTGACTGCGGTGATCTATGTCTGTTCTACTACAGATCACAGCACTTTGTCAGGGCCACGGCCGCAACATTTCTTAGATTTTCATAAATATAAATTCATGCTGCCAGCAACTGTAAGATGGGAGTCACAGAGACAGTTCAAAACAAAATCAGAAATACATGCTTTTCCTCTGGCCTGTAGCGCTTTTCATCCATCTATACTGTTTTGGTGCAAGTTGCCTAGTTTTGGAGATATCTTCCGTAGAGATGTCTGCCCTCTCTCCAGTATACTGGAACTGGATGGCACTAGTCCTGTGGTGCTCAACACGCCAACAAATACATTTGAAAAACTCAGTAGAATGTGTCTTTCCAGAAATCATCACCAGTTTGCTCAAAATAATCCAAAGACCTTATTGTAAGCAGTTTCATGCAGGAACTACTTTCTTTCCGTGGAATCTACTTGAACTGCTTTAGAATCTACTGCCTTTCTAATCGAAAGAAAATAGTTCCTACTGTACATGAAACTGTGCACAACAAGGTCTGTGGATTACCTTGAGTAACCAGGTCATGATTTCTGGAAAGAGACACTGGTTTTGAATTTTTCAAATGTACTTTTTTTTTTGTGCTTTGAGCACCACAGGACTAGTGCTAGTCAGTCCAATTATACTGGAGAGAAGGCAGACATCTCTATGGCTGATGAACATGTTAGAAAAGCTTTCTGGAAGACAGATTTCTGCCCAAAAGGTTGACTTCTCCCATACGCTCCAGGTCCTCTTCATGGAGGCCATCATGTTGCACTGCTGTCTTTCTACAGTAGCCCAGACCAAACCGGGTGCTTGCATTATCAATGTCTGAACCAATAATGACACATCAGTAATGACTTTTGCAATCATTCCTATATGACAGAGGAGACCTGGGATGGTAGTAACAATTTTTGTTTGAGCATCAGTAACTCAGTAGTTGTTTGTGCTACAACTCTCTTTGATACACAGTACTAACATCTGTCTACTACAAAGAAAAACTCGATTGAACATCTACCTCACAATCACAGATTATATGAGCTAATGTCAAATACAAGGAGTTCCACTGTTACAACCTAACCTACCACTGGGACGAGCTGTAACACTAGCGGGGGACAGATGTAACAGTGACAGGTAATTTGCTGAGTTAAGATCCACACTGTCCAATTTATGTTAGAGGATAAAGAAGAGACAGTTTTGAATAACTGTGAACAATTTAAAGTGGCAAAAAAGATTATGACTCAAATGTAACTAAAATTAGAGACGGACATTGTGACTCAAATTATGAGTAAAATATTGACTAAAATTAACTGAGTTCCACTGACTACATCTTGACTAAAACAAAACAAAAACAAAAGACTAAATTAAAGCTAAATGAAAGAATTCTTGTCAAAATGAACACTGCTGTTGAAATATCACCATTCATGTAAGCTTGATGTTAAGTTTGCCAGCATGCAGGGAGACTGTGTTGGCGTTGGATACGACAGGCTGCTATACTGTGCTGTTTGCTGCTGAGGACATGATGAAATACTCACCATAAGCCTTTGGCAGGTCTGAGGGATGAGTCTGTGACAGCGCTTATGGACCAGCAGTTTGCAGTTGATACACTTGTAGCCCTGCCTGCCCAGCCCCCATATCCTTTCACTACAGTGGCCACAGTAGGCTTTCTGTAAGACACACATAGGACAGGACACACCGACAGGTTAGTCTTTAACTGACACAATCACTGACTGTTCATCAAGCATTCATTAGCAGGCTGCACTGACAGGTATACAGTGTCAGAATGTGATGGATGGACAGTGACAGGCTACAAGGGAACCCTTTCCAGATGAGGTTAGATGTATTACACGTTCTCATACAGAAACACTTCTCTGGTCCTCTTCTATTTATTGTTACTTAGCGCTGAGTATTGAACCACAAGTCAAGTATCGTAGTAAGGGTTGTCATAGACAACAGGACTTGGTAAGATTCTTGAAGACGTTTCGTCTCTCATCCGAGAGGCTTCTTGTCTCTTGAAATTCCCAGCTAGTCAATCAGAACTGAAGAAGTCTCTTGGATGAGAGGTGAAACATCTTCAAGAACCTTACCAAGTTGCCTACGACAACCCTTTCTACGAATGACATGACCTGGATGACTGAGAATCTTCACAGACAAGTCAAGTATCAAAAATTGGTACAAAATTCTTGGTCTTAGTCTTGTTGACGTATTTGTGATTAGATACTTCCTGATCTACATTTGAATCATATATTTTTCAGTGATACATTGAGCACTTCATTATATTTTGTTGTCTTTATTTTCTTATGTTTTATGTCAGTGCTTATGTTCTTTTGTATTGTGTTGTTATGTTTTCTTTAATGTGCTTTGGTTATATGGTTATGTCACTTTTTTGTTATTTGTGCTTGCCTGCTGCTGTCTTCGTTCATGTGCTTCCTGTATATGGTTATGTGCCCTTGTATGGACATGCCATGCTGTAATGTCTTTTATTTTTTTATTTTATTTTTTATTTTGTTATTTTTAAATACATATACAACCTACAGGGACTACAGGTGAAAATTAGCCCGTATGGCCAAATCTGACCAATCTGGCTAAATGACTTAAAGTGTAACTTGCAGCTCAAATTTCTTGATGAAATTTATATGTAATCTTTTGCAAAATGACCATTTTAAAACTGAATTTAAGATTTTTTTAGACATAAGGACAATAAATCAGAGGAAACAGTGGTCTGTTTGAGCAAGGCTCTGCGTCACATTACGTATGAAGAGGAAGTGGCTCTGCCTGAGTCTGCCTCTGACCAACGTACAGAGGTAGGCGCCATTGAGTCTGAGCAGTTGTCTTTCAGTGAATTGGTGTTTTTTAGTTAGTTTTACAGTACATTTCACTTCTGGTGATCATGCTGAATCATTGTATAGCTACAGGTGCACAAACTCCTGCCTGTCAAGACATCAAGTCCACAGTTTTCCTGACAGGAAAAGAGCGGGCGCTGGTTCTCCCTCCTGGGTGCATTTCGTGGAGGTGAAGAGGCGGGACTTCACTGCTGCCTCTGGAACTAAAACGGCGGTCTGACTGCCGGCTGACACTGACCACACAAGCACCTAACAAACAAAGTTTATCAGGGAACTGTCATCCATCTCTCACTCTCCCCCCTTCTCTCTCTCCCTCCATCTTTCAGTCTCCATACCTCTCCGTCTCTTTCTCCCCTCCCTCTCTCTCTCAGTCTCTGTCCCTCACCCTCTCTTTCTCACTGCTGCGACGCTGTGTGTGGATTTATAGAAGGCAAGAAATTGTGAGATAAGACTGATAAAAGCTGATACTGGAACATGAGCTGAACACAGGATTATCTGTTAGCTAACGCTGTTCACTCACCAACACACCTGCTCAGCTCTCCACTGACTCTCCTCACATCACACATTTCTCATAAACCTGTTCTGCTCCTGGTCTCTTTGACACCTCGTGGGATCATAATTATCCATCATATATATATATATTAATATACATTTTCAACCTTTTCAGAAGCAAAATTGGGATCCATATCCGGTTTGTCATTTTTAGATTTTTTTTGTTTGTTTGTTTTGAAAATCAAGTTTTTACAACTCTGCTTCACTGGGAGCTCCAACCTGCAAGTTACGCTTTAAGTGATCATGTTTATGTGCATTATCCCTTCTTATATAAAATAAACAGACAGATCTGCGATCTCATGTTTTATTTTCTCTCAGATTTCCACCCGTCCTGGATCTGGTGGGACCAATTACAACCATTGATCTAATACAGGAAACATTTGATACCATGACTGTATTGAGGAGTTTGACCTTCTTGGATGTTGAAGCATTTTTGTGAACAACAAGATGGCTGCTGCAGATGTGGAAGGGTTTCTGTTGCTCTTTCTAGTTTGCTCATGTCAGTATTAAACTATCTGGATGGTGTACTTTGTCTAAAAGAAGAACAAACCAGTGCAGTTAAAGTTTCTGTAGATAAGAAAGATGTGTTGCCGTACTTTTGACAGGATTTGGCAAGTTTAATTTTCCAACTACGCTACGTCATAATTTTTGTTGCTCTGATTGGTTGTAGGTTTATCCAATTGTGTGCAGAGCAGTGTTGGGCAGTAATGCATTACTTAGTAACACATTACTGTAACAGTACTAGTAGTGCAAGGGATTACAATTTCCAAAACAGTAATTATATTACAGTTAATAATCCAAGTAAATCTGAGTTACTTTTTGTCCTTGGTAGCTTATTTTATGATGACGTGTACGTGCAGCAGATCAGGGTAGGTGATGTCAGATGCAAGTTAAAACGCTAAATGAAGGACGGAGAATAAGGGAGAGGTAGAGAGGCAGACTTTCCACAGGTGGAAGTGTTGTCATTACTGTGAGTTTGTTTGGCTCCTCCTGAGAGAATATGCAGTGGAATCTAATCTGAAGGCCACACTCAGAGAGCCGACATCTGGACATCTGACAACAAAAGCTTTCCGGGCATTAATCTGGTAACAACTACACTTTCTTGCTGTCTCTTCTCTTTGACAGTGAGTTGACACACACTGCTGCAGTGTCCACATAGTCATGTCCCCTCTCATTTATTCACAGTACTGTCTAGGGCTGCACTATTAATCATACAAAAATTGCAATCTCAATTAATATATCTATGCGATCTCATTTCTAAATGACAACAATTGATTTGCTCCTGTTTTGCTATACCTTCACATTTTGCTGCATTCATGCATTGATTGATTTTGCTTTGAAACAAGTTGAGACTTGAGGTATTTTACAAGAGACATTTAACTTTTTAAGTCCAGTACTTTGACATATGTTATGTTTAATTCAAGCACTGTGATATATTGTATGTTAGTCCTTTCTAAGTGTGCAAGAAATGTGAATTGTGTGAGAATTGCAATCAAAATTCTTACTGAAAAAAACTGTGATTCACGTTTTAGCAAGAATCACACAGCCCTGGTGCTGTCTTCTTCTCATCAACTATATACACAAATACACAAACACACACACACACACACATACAGCAGCAAGATTTCTACTGTTTACCTCAAGATCACAAATAAAAGATAAAACAGTCCCCACCAAAGTTTTCAAAGCTGTAAAATTCTGTCTCATAATATTATTGGATGTCCTAGCCGCTGCCTCATCACCTCCAGATGTTCCAAGATCAAAATCAGTGGCTCCCAGCTGACAACTGTGCAGCTGGCCTGATGGCATCAGTGAAGGTGTGACAAGCAGCAAAGTCTCAGAGGTAGAAAACACCTCTGCTCTGTAGATTGTATTTCTGTGCCCAGCAGTACCTGAAGTAACACACATGCTTTATTTTGTGGGCATAATTTCACAAAGGTTTCCTGGAAAGAGGTACATAATCGGATGCTAAATAGGAGAAATCGGGACAAAGTTCTTGTAGTAGGTTTAGTTAGCTGTGCAAAGTTGTTGATTTTTTTTAGGAATTTTCTCGAAATAACAGCTCCACAAATACAGTAGTTCATAAATTAATGTGAATTATTTAGCAGGCAGTAGGATAACGTTTGCAAGAATGGTAAGCCAGAGGGCCCTTCTGTACTTCTTGGATGTGCTGAGGGACGTTCTGAGCGAGCCAGGCTTACAGGGCTCCTCCACCCACTGGCTGGCGATAAGCTGGTAAATGGGGGGGGGATCGAAGGGGCTGCATAATGATTACTGGACAGTGGGTGGGCTGTCTAATAGTAGAGGCACAAGCTCAGCCCATGCTGTCAGATTTATACCTGACGGGCTGGTAAACCCAAAAAAGTCAAAGCACCAAAAGTAGTAAGTTCAGTCAGCTGAGCAGAGTTGTTGATTTTGAGAGGAATTTCCCCAAAATAACAGCTCCAGTTACTATTACTACAATCAAACTAGTTTAAAAATCTATCTGAATTATTCATTGGAAGTGCACCAATGTGAACACTGTCTCTGTTTTTATTATAATTAGCGCAAAGTTAAATGATTCTTTTCAGGAAATTTACTACTAGAAATGTACAGACCTATAAAACTACACTATGGCTACCACTATTATTACTTTGAATCTTTAAGTGAAAGTTGCATTGTGCTACAGCATGTTCTCTTTCCTCCCTCCTCCACCCTCCCCTGGTTCTGAGCCCTTTAATAAAGAGGGATCGGTCGAGGTTTCTGCCTGTTAAAAGGAAGTTTTTCCACGTTACAGTCACCTCAGTTCTTGTTTAGTGGGAACAATTGGATTTATAAAGAGTACAGCCTAGACCCGCCTTATTTGAAAAGTGCCCTGAGATAACTTTTGATTTGGCACTAAACAAATAAAAGTTGAACTGAACTGGATTAAAATGAGTCATTTCCAAACAAATCTTTAAATTCTCTTTAAATTAAGAGGTTTAAAAAAAAAAGTTTGTTTAATATCATCGTTGAGTCTGTGTGGATTGTGTTGTTGAGTCAAGTCAACTTTACAAGCAACACCAAAATGAAAATCCACATAATTTTGAAGTTTACGTTAGTTTTCTGACTTGTTTGTGCTGCTCTATACTTCACATATATCTGGTGTTCGGGCTCAGGCTCCTTCCTTCCCTCACATACATCCATTGTCAAGCTGAGACTTAGGTTCACTCTCTGTTACATAACATGGTCTCCAGAGTGGGACGGCTTCTTTCTTTGTGGTTATTTTTTCGCTCGTCTCTAAGCCTTTTTAGCTTCGGTACTTATATTAGTACTAAAGGATGTTAAGTTTGTAGCTCAGCGTCCCGGAACATCAACAAATCTGTCACCAAAGTGTCTCACTGAAGACTAAATACTTACGATGCCGAGTGTGTGTGAGTGTGCGTGTGAGTGCTTCAGTATCGACAACATTCATTCACTGGGTGTGCATGCTGACAGTGTAAAGAACAAAGAGCCCCAGTCAGTGCTCTGTTGCCATAGAAATGCTTCAGTGAGACTTCAAAGGTTTCCTTCAGTCTGTCTAATCTGACTCCGCATAGAGGTTAAGGCGTACACTTATGAATTAATCACAATCTTTTGCCTCGTTCCCTGCACCCTTCCCTACACCGCGCACACAACCTGAGAGGACTCAGCAGTGTGAAGTGAAAAGATGATTGTCTGTCACAGCGTCAGGCCAGAAAACACCAGGGTGTGTTATTAGATATGCCTTTTAGTCCTTAGAAGACACTCAGTCTCAACACTTTTCTGAGGTTCCTTTCAGGCGTTTTTTTAATCATAGATCTGTAAGCATAGCAGAGGCCCTCTGAATAAGAGTCTATAGCCATGCACAGCTCTGTTAAAGGACCAGTGTGTAGGATTTAGTGGCATTTTGTCGTGACGTTGTAGACCACAACCAGCTGAATATCGCTCGCCTCAAAACTCTAGAGCAAGTGAAACATGGCGGTTCAACATGGCAGCCTTTGTGGAAGAGGACTCACACCCTCTGTTGTAATAACTGTCTTATTCAAAGGTAACAAAAACCCAACAATTCTTATTTTCAGGCGATTATACTGTACATTAACTTATAAATATTAAATTGCATTCCTGCCATATTCTGCCCAAAGATCCCTCTTAAACTTACACACCAGATCTTTAAGTTGTACTTGGTCAAAGTGGTGCCCAACATCAGCATGCTAACATTCATTAGTTACCTTCACAGTGCTAACATGGTAATATTTAGCAGGCATAGATAGGCAGGCAGAGTGCTTCAGAAATGGGTTCTAAAACCTGTAAATGGGTCAGCATATTAGTGACTTATGGTGTGTACCAAATCGCGCACTTCCCTCAGTGCACTGCAAATCAGTGCACTGTAAAGAAGTGTACTGAGTTGGACAGTACTCAACTTTCGACAGGTTAGTACTGTCCCAAATCAAACACTGCCGTTGCGCACTTACCGGAAAATGATGCAATAGCTTCTTCTTCTTCTACCTTTTAAAGTCTGATTGCAACTCGCCGTTTTAGTCTGTTGCTGACACTTGACATTTATTTTGACATTTTTCTTATCAAAGCGAGCGTGTTTTGTTGATATTGTTTTGTTTTGTGTGTACAATGAGTGTCTTTTCAAGATATTTACGCCGGTATCAACTCCGTAGACGTCTCATCCTCATCCTTCTTGCTGGAAATGTAGGTATATTTAACCTAATAAGCTATGCTTCAGTTAAACCATACGTTTTTAAATGTATTGTAACATTATATTGTCTCTAAGGACTATGATCATAACGACAAAATAGTGTATGCCATTTGAAAAATAGTAACGTACTTCCGCTACGTCACTAAGATGGCGGCCTTTGAGTGTGGAAAGTGTCCAGCGATCCACACTCAATTTTTCAGCCGTTTGAGTGCGCCAATGCAGTGCGCTTAGTGCACTAGATTTTTGCACACTGCTCAGTGTGAACGCACTTATGTACTCAAAATATTAAGTATAAGTGCAGAAGTGCGCGATTTGGGACACACTATTAGACTGCCTCTAGGTCAGTGGGGTTTTGGGATGGGTTTTTGGTTTGATGCCTGAAATAAGGTCTGCGGTTAACACAAGCTTTACAGATTTCCACACTTTGTTCTATGGCCTAACATATGTCAGTAAATACCCCACTTGTGAATCTTGAAGCTTTTATGTGTCTTTAAAAAGGCGACTGCTAACAAATGGCTAAATGACTACAGAGGTCTCTGGGGACATTAAACGTCATCACACTGAACACTTTTTACCTCTGGCGATTGCATTTGCACTTCGCCACAGAGTTTATTTTCCGCACTAATCCAAAATCCATTGAAAAAAAATCCAATTGGCTTTCTGTGGAGGGAACCAGAGCAATGCTGACTTCCGGGTTGGCCTACAAAAATACATCACCCCTGCAGCACTCTTATCCCTAGTTTTGAATGCACTGGTCACAAACCAAATACTGGACAAATTGAAATTTTGGCAAGCTGGTGTGAGAGAAAAAGACAGGGGATCTAAAAAGCTACCAGGAGTCATCCTCTGGGGACCATGAACATATTAATATTTGTCATGTACAATATTTCATTCTAATTCATCCAACAAAATCAATATATTTCATATTTATGTAAAATTGATGGAGACATGACCCAGCCAACAAGTCAACTTAGAAGTTTTTCTTTTGTTGACTAGATCACTATTGACCGAGTTAGCGATCATGTTGATAATCTGTAAACACTAGTCACTGATAATGATACTGTAGCTTCTACTAGATACTATCTGTTGGTTGCTAATATGTGGCTAGATACAATTAACCATGTCCTGCTTCTTACAGAAAGAACCAAGTTTAATTAGCTCTTTCAACACAGCCAAGTTGTACATTGTTGCATCAACACAAAGATATTATAGTGTATGATGAAACTACAGCTCTTATATTCTCAGCTTGCTGAGGTTTCAGACCTAGACAAGCGAATCACTGACAACACTGTTTTCCAGCTGTCGAACTTACAACACAGACAGATATGTAGTTCATCTAAATATTGATCATTCATAAAGGATTTCTTGACATGACTTGGCAGACCTAGCTGGACATCTCCCTACTGCTCAGTTCTGTAGCAGAGATGTCATCCCAGAGTCCCAGACTGCTTCCTTCTGGGAATTTATGAAAATGGACATGCGACAAACTGAACAGGAATAACAGAATTACGCTATGTTATTTTACTTATTTTTTTTGGAAACTGTCAAGCTCTACTGCACAGCAGCCATCAGACTAAAACCAGCAGAGATTAAGAGTGCATCCTTTTTGTAGCGCTGTTTGCCATGGGGAAGCGCTGATTGTGGAGGTCCAGGGTCCTGCAG
>JAJHUR010097145.1:0-22362 GCA_027495735.1 Lutjanus campechanus
TTTTTTCTCTTCAAAGAGCTGCAGGATGGCTTGAGTGGCTGAGTCACTTCAGTGGGAGCTTTTATCTGCTGTGGGAGTTTCTTGGCAAATTTTCCCGCACTCATTGTCTGTTTTTGTTTGGATACAGTGAGAGTCATCAGTGCCTTACTGCAATCGCTCCGTAAGCTGATAATACACATGGGATATGAGACCTATTAGACACACTCAGGCTTTGTCGAAGGCAACAAGTTACAACGAGGGAAGAAGAAGAAGAAGAGAGTCTTTTAAAGAGTGTGAGGAAAACTCTGTACACTCAGTATCAGTCAGCTGCTTTCCTACTCCATGCTCCATCACACTGCTCCCTCTCTGCATTATCAGCTCCAACAGAAGTCTATTCACTGACGAGGACATACTCAGAGGAGATAATTTCACACACACACGCCTGTGCGAACACACACACACACACACACACACACACACACACACACTAATGGATGAGCACAAGACACGTCTCAGTAAGTCTCGTCTATTCTGGGACGGTGTGAAAAATCTTTAACTGTGGTCTTATGACTAAGTGCTCAGTATTTCTGTGTGTGGATTCTGTGTTTGTGCTCAACATAGGTGCTTACAGAGAAGACCGAGACTGATGTTGGATCACTGTAAATTAATGTGGAGCCTCCACAGTCAACATGTCTTAAAAATATTTCAACAGATTTTAATAAAATTCAGTGGAATGTTTGGACAGACGTCAAGAAGGCAGTGATTACCTTTTGGTGCAGATCCGCATTTTTTAAAGGGTTTGCTAACAGTACAAGAAGTTATTGTGTCCATACACATCTTTGATGCATTACCTGCTATTTAAACACTTTGACACAGTTTCTAATGTTTTTACTTTTTGTGGTCCCTCACCCAAATAGAAGACACATGTGCATACATTGACAAAAAAGTACAGTATATACCAGTATAGATGTTACTGATATCTGTACATTTTTCCATGAACAGCACAGTAACTATACACTAGAACACCCACATGTAAAATCATACAAGAAAAGAGTAAAAAGAAGAAAGGACTGTAAATTCTAACTTTTGTTACCGTTTTACTGCACATAGATGATTTTTTTTAAAATGTGGCTTTAAAACAGACTTGTCTGAACATGTCTGAGCAGTGACTCACTAGAAAATTTTAGTTTTGATTGGAAGGTTTTGCATGGATGTCCCTGTAGTGGTGATGTGAAATCTGTATTTTGTATGTATGGTTGGTTGGTTTTGTACAGTCCACTGCTTTGGACCTGGCTGAAGCACATCAACAACTATTGGATGGATTGCTGTGAAATTTTGAACAGACACTCGCGTTCCCCAGTTAGATGAAGACTACAGACTTTGGTGACTCTCTGACTTTTTCTCTAGTGCCACCAGCAGATTTATTTGATTTATCAAATACCCTAACCTGTAAAACTCCCATCAAACTGAGCTGTACTTTTCTGTTTGCCTATTAGCAAATGCCAGCTGGTTAACAAGCTAAACTAAGGTGGTGAACATGATAAACATGTTGATGTCGGCCTTTAGCCTCACGGAGATGCTAGCATGGGATCTTAATGTTGCTTCTATTTCAAAAGAAATTATAATTTCTATGTATACTGTATATATGGTTATAATGGGGGGAAATAGTTCCTTTTTATCACCAGCTCATATTTTAATTTATCCAAGACTTTACACCTATAAAACTCCCATCCATAGCAAATGTTAGCATGCTAACAAGCTAAACTATAATACTGAATGTGGTGAACATAATACCTGCTAAACAAGCACATGGTGGAATGTTAACATTAGCTTTTAGCTCAAAGTATTTCTGTGCCAGAATACAGCCACACAGAGATGCTAGCATGGCCTCTTAGTGTTGTTTATATTTATTCAGGGCAAATTGCCCAGTTCCTTTGTATAATTAAATATGTTCTGTCTCATTAAAATAATTGCGGTATTGAGTCTCATCAGGATAAGAGCTTAACCAAAAGTCAAAGATCTCTGTGTGTTCAGTTAACCTGTCATTAGCTATACAAGTAAGCAAGGTAATGGAGTCCCTGAAGAGACTGAAGACAAGGCCCATTTTAATTGCTCCTTATATGATGATTTAAAAGGACAGTTCACCCCAAAATTCAAAATACATGTTCTCCGTCTTTTCCTTGTCTTCTTCCGGACATCATGACCCAGTTGCTCAAAATAACCCACAGACCTTGTTGTTAGCAGTTTCATCTAGGAACTATTTTCTTTCTGCAGTAGAATCTACCAGAACTAGTGCCATTCAGTCCCTCTATATGTGAGAGAAGGCAGAAATCTCTACGGCTGACATCTCCAAAACTCTGCAACTCACTTTAAACAAATCTACATAGATAAACAGCACTATGAGCCAGAGGGAAATTATGTATTTTTGATTCAGGGGGTGAACTGTCCCTTTAAGATCAAAACGTTTGCGTAAAATGTCATTAATCTCTATAGACGTTTTCTAGTTGGATGATTATAAAAGATTAGAGTTGTTTTGTAGGAAAGCACCTTTTTGTAGCAGACTTTATTCCTAGAGCCTGGGAGGGGAGACAAAGTTATTTGTTTGCAAAGTAATGTTATACGTAAGAAGTTATTTTCAGATATATGTGGGCTGGTCACATGTAGGTGCATGACACGACTAAATAACTACTACTCCAGGAGATGTGTCTCATGATTATCTACATTATCTCTGTGTGTTTTGATGCAGATCCACATGCACATCAGAAATGTTAAAAATTATAACATTTAGAGGATTGTACACTAGCCTTTGCATAACCTGCACTCTTGGAGTTCTTTCTAATGTTAGGAGAGAGTTTGTCCCCAAGTCTTAGCTTAGTAGTAGCAAAACTTTTTTCCCATGTTGTCGGCCTAACGCCTCTCCCACTCTCTCCTGTTGTTGTCATCATCCACCATCAAGTCTCCTAGCAAATGGTACTGGAGATTAGTACCTGTAAGTCCATCCATTCTGAAGAACTCCTCTTCACCAACCACAACCACCATCTACCCCCTCTCCATCTGCTCCCAAACCTGCAAGGACACACCCATTCACGCTCTCCCCTCAGAGTCTCTTGTCATTGCATGTGGCCCCGAGCCCCATCATGCATCAGTCAGACACCTCCCACCCTGTCCCGCCACCCCCACAGGCCTCGTCTCCACATCCCCAGGAATCTGATTGACTGAAACATTTCAAACTTGAATCACTCTCAGATTAATGGAAACTCTACCTGGAAGAGCGAGTACAGTCCTGCAGGCCTCACCCTGAATTAGCCAATTTATCATTTGTAAGACTTTCCATTTAAATCATATCGGAAACTAATGCCACGCCCCGGTATTGTTAGCTAGACATTTTGTTTCGTCTGGAATATCTCTTGTCTGTGGAAGCCCAAAACATAGTTTTAAAAAATCCTGTAAGCTGTTATGATGAGAAACTTTCTCAAAACAATGAGACACTTTGTTGAAATAATGAGTTAGTATCTCAAAATAATGACTTATTATCTCAAAATGACTTAAAACCTCAAAATTATGACTTAATATCTCAAAATAATGAGTTAGTATCTCAAAATTATGACTTAATATCTCAAAATAATGAGTTAGTATCTCAAAATAATGACATACTATCTAAAGATAATGACTTAATATCTTAAACTAATGACATAGAACTTAAAAATAATGACTGAGCATCTTTTTAGCTTGTACTGTAAGTCATTATTTTGAGGATGTTTCTCATCATTTTAAGATGCTAAGTCATATTTTTGAGAAAATGTCTCATTATAATGAGTTTTTTTCATCACATTGGCAGAAATGTGCTTCCATAGTTGTCTGTGTTGTGCGTTGAAAACAAGTTGCTTTTTTCTTCTCATATTTGGGTTGAAATTGGCTGCTGTGAAAAAAACAACCTGTCAGAGGTGTACTGTATTATGTTTATACAAACCAAATGGAACGAAGGACAACATTTTGTTCCTCAGAGCTCGATGCACAGACTGAGAGGCTGTCAGACAGTCAGAGCTGCTCTGATTAAAGCCTCCATCTTATTGCTTGTAAAATGCAGACGTGACACCACTCTCGTGTGTGTTTATGGGCAATCTGGGAGCAGTGATGCCCCAAAGACATATGTAGCCGTGTGGTCCCCTGTGGGTTTACGGGCCCAGAGAGACGAACAGGAAGAACGTGTTAACATAGATTTTTAATAAACTTACATGCATTGTCTGCTGCAGCATCCCACCCCCACACCAGACGTAATAACACTGATAACAATTCATCTGCTACATGCATTTTGTTCCCCTCCTTCTTGTAGAAAACTAACATCCTCACAAAGGGAGCAAAAATACTGCTGAAGTGTTATGATTGCATCTTTTTTTATCCATTTAAATCTAAGATGACTATGTAATATTATCCGCTTTGTCGTGATTATGTGCATGATCAGTGTAATCTGCATTATTTAAGTTGAGCCTGAAGCCCTCCCTCTGCTTGAAATTCCTCAAATTAACACCTGTTTGTGTGACTGTGTGTGACCGAGGTGTGTGTGTGTGTGTGTGTGTGTGTGTGTGTGTTTGTGTGTGTGGGTGCAGCAACAATCAGAGAGCCAACTCTACGTATCCACCCCGATGACACATATAGGTGATGTCTTTGTGCCGTTGCCATGGTTGCAGGCTCGCTACAGGAAGGAGCATGCCCAGCAGAGGAGCGCCCCATCGCTCCCCCTGGTGGAGAACCTGCTGAAGGACAACACGGACGGCTGTGCCCTCACCACCCTGCTGCACTTCTACTGCTCACAAACCGTCAGACTGGAAGGTGGGACCAGCCCCTCGATCTGAAACCACACCCACCTGACATCACTAACCACACCCTCTTTTATTGTAATTATTACAAAAAGTAAACAGACAAGACTAGAATCAGTTCAGCTATTAGAAACAGGGAAGAAGTGATAAACAATGAGCTAACCACAATGATTTCCAGTCATGATTGGAGAGCACAAAGGACACTCTTTTCTGCTCTCACTGCAATCATATAACTGAGTAGGGGACTTTAAACAAAGAGCATATTTATTATCAAGTTACCCTTATTTTCTGAGGGCTTTTTGTCTTGGGAAGATATGTAAAAAAAAAAAAAAGTAAATCAATTCAATAATAAGAAGTATTGCTAGGGTATCAGCATTTTTGCAGTGGCTCAAACTCCCCAAGATCCCACAGGGTTCTTAAGGGTGCTGGAAATCCTGAAAACCCTTGAATTTTAATGTCAACATTTAAAAAGCACTTGGATTTTGGATAAAGTGCTTGAAACGGCTTGAAATCGTAATTGCATTACTTTCATAATAAATCATCGTCTGAGTAAATAGTTATTCATCTATAGCATTATAGATGAAGAAATAAAATAAGTCGGAGAGGTTAATTGCTTTTGTCTTTTCGCACAAAATGAGGACAACTCTGCTTGAGCTTCATTTGCCTATCTGCAAGCATCTGTCAGTCTTTATTGACTTTAGTGTGACCGTGAATGGAGGCCAACACATGACAGCATGCCAGGAGGCTGCTTCAGCAAGCGTTAGGGCTGAATACTGAACTTGGTTTGTCATTCAACACTAACTGAATAATCATTCAACACTGAGTTTTTACAGTTATTTATATTTTTATGTAGTCAAATACTATGTAGATATTCTGTCAGTGTCTTTATTTCAGTCCAGTTTTAGTTGTAAAATTCTCAGAGTAAAAACAGTCTCTCCAGCTGCTTCCAGGTCTTTGAACAGCTTCTTTCTTTTAAGTGAGTAACTGTATCATAACTGGAGTTTAGAAAATTTGTATCAAAAAAAACATATTGTTCAGGAGCCTGAATCCAAGTCAAGGTATCTGTACTAATACTGGTACTGAAAAATAAAAATAAATTCAAAGGACATTATTAAAACTGAAGTTATTTGTTTTATTTATTGGTGCAGCAATGTTATATAGGATGCAAAACCACTTGCAGTCAGGTGACACCTTTTGAAACATGAAAATTTGTTGTGTTTTTCCTTAATTTGCCACCGTTCTGTAGAACACAAAAATATAGTTTTGGTTGCTTGTCTTACAGTAACATCTAGTAGGAACCCTGGTCCTAATCTGAAAGAACAAAATAAAATTAAAGGAGAAATCTGTAATATTTCATTAAAGATTAAGGAAGCATGTTATGTTGAAATACCAGCTTCTCTGACAACAATGTCACAGTCCTCAAAATCAAAGAGATGCAGAGTTCAAATTAATGAGAAAGTGTCTGTTTATGATTTGTGAGAAATCATTAATAATCTTTCAGAAGTAGAACAATGTGTTAATAGAGTCTGGCAGGCAGAAGACAGGCAGCCACTGAACTACAACTCCAGAGTGTGTATTTTCAGAGCAGTGGGCTTTTTCTTTTCTCAGGATAACGGGCTTAGCTTCATATTGACAGACAACTTACAGTTATGGACTTGTTCCTGCAGCCTGCCTGAGCTTCCTGAGAGTCTGGGAAGGAGGAGATGGGGGGAAACAATCCACATCAACCATAGACTGTATATAAAATAGGGTTTTAACCTATTTACTATACCGTCTATGGCTTTAACTTGCTGTTTGGACTGCAGTACTCGATTTTGGATCTTTTAAAGACCCTGCTTTGACTTTCTGTTGTTTCATGTAATGATATAAAAGCAGGATATTCTTCAGGATACTGACCCACGAAAGACCCTGAGAGGCAGAGAGGATTCGTGGAGAACGAGTGCGAGACAAAGAGAAACAAAGACTTGCTTCCTCTCAGCTCGCCTGCGCCCTCATTTCTAAAAATGCTGCCCTGGGTTGGGTTGTGATTGGTCACGAGGTCTATGTGACGGAGAACCGTTAGAGGAGTAGCTGGCTGCTATTTCAAAGATAAACAACTCTCGTTTTGTTGCTCCGAGCCTCTTGGGATTGAATGCAGTTCACAGGGAGCTCATACACATGTGAGCCAGATGTGGACTCATGTTAAACTTCATTTAGGTCTGCCTGCTGGCAGCTTTATTCACTCTGAAAGTAATGAAGTACAGTAGAGTACAGAATGACATCATGTTTGGTTTCAGACGTTATAACTTACATGGGCCGTCCTTACAGTCACGTCAGGGGATAAAAATCCTGATGATTCACCCAGAAGTTGAAGTTGAAGAGGGTTTGAAAATTTGTGCAATGAGTTGTTTCAAGGATTTAGAGTGATTAAAATCAGCTACTGCCACCGCATGGCACAAATACTAGCGGGAAAACTGGGGTAATTTTCCTCCCATCTGTTCTTTTTTTGAACATAAACTATGTCTTATCTTTTCCTCGCCTTCCTGCATGGCCTTTGTCACCACCACCACCCCCCTCCTCCTCCTCTCCCTCTGTGTGTGTGTTTGTGTGTGTGTGTCTGACCCCTCCCCTGGCTGAGCAGATATCTGCCTCAAGGAGACCATGTCTTTGGCGGACAGTCTGTACAACCTCCAGCTGGTACAGGAGTTCTGCAAGAACAACCTCAACCACTGCTGCCACTTCACCCTGGAGGACATGCTCTACGCACATGCATCCATAAAGGTAGGGAGGCATTCAAATACTCGAATACATCAGAAAATACACGCGTAGGATGTGGAAAGTGCTATTTTTGTAATATGGGTTGGGTAAAAGAAAAAGAGTAAGTGTTTGGGGAGTAAGGAGAGTCAGGGCTGGAAATTACAAATAGGCAAAAATGAGTCATGCAGGGAAAAGTTTAATAATGAATGTGTGTGAGCAGGCTTTGCTCTCACAGGGGTTGGTATTGAATTTGAGTGGAGTTATTAACAGGGACATAAAGATCATTTCGCTTTGCTGTCAGATTTAAAGGGATAGTTTGAATTATTTTAAGTGGGGTTATAATTAATTCACATTCATTCTATGCCAACCCACATTACTGCTAATTGCATTTCAGCCTCTGAAACAAAAGTTGAGTTTAAAGGGATAGTTTGAATTATTTGAAGTGGGGTTGTATGAGGTACTTATCAATAGTCAGTGTGTTAGCTACAGTAGATGGGGGTCGACACACCCCCCAGTTTGGAGAAGCAGAGAGGAGTCCCAGCACAGAAGCTAAGCAATGTACTGCTGTGGACAGGGTCAGCGGAGAAAGCTATTTCAGCCACTTAAATTGGTATCGATTTAGAATATTTTCACTGCTTTATTTTGCCATCAGACAGCCTTTTCTGATGGGAAACCACTGTTATTTAAGCTAAACATCACTCTCTGCAAACCAACCAAAATAAATCTGAAAATTTTTCACCACAGTCACACAATAACACAAACAAACTAGAAGATCAAGTCAGTGGGAGGCCAACAACTCTAGTGTTTTGCGAGGTAAAATGACTGATCGGTGTGGTAGGTCTTGGGTAGGTTTGGGAATCTCTGCTTGGCACCTAGTAATTTGATTTGATTCTAATAAATAAAGGGCTGTGAGGCGATAAATAAATCATCAATGCATCTTGATGCATCAAAATTTTAAACTCATAAGCCAGGAGATGCTGGTCGGATGGTGTCCATCTGCAGTTTGTCACGCTCAGAAATCTTTACCAAAACTCAGCAAATGGACTAGTTAGGAACATTAACAAGACGCTTGTTTATGTCTGTTATTTTTCACCATCCGGTTGGTTCTTCTGTAAGGAACCGTTCCTTACAACTGTACAACTGTTCCTCAGAATCATACTGCATACTGTATTACAAAATTGTTGCAGGTGATCATAATGTTGAGAAATGGGTTTTAAATTTCTGATTACTGGCTTTTCTGCATGATTCATCATCTTTCAAGAGAGAATGCCGATAAGGCTGTCTGACGGCAGGGTAAAGCGGTGAAAATATTCTAAATATAGCGCACTCTTACACTTACGTGCCCTGCGTTGAACTGGCGACTTGTCCAGGGTGTACCCCGCCTCTCGCTCCAGCCTTCCTGCGACCCGTCAGAATAAGCAGTTACGGACAATAGATGGATGGACTTACACTGACACTGATTTTTTTAAAAATAGACCTGGCTAAAATATATTTTGTTGCCGACCCTGTCCACAGCAGTACATCGCTTAGCTTCCATGCTGGGACTCCTCTCTGCTTCTCCAAACTGGGAGTGTGCAGACCGCCATCTACTGTAGATAATACTCTGATTATAGATGAGACCCTCATACAACCCCACTTCAAATAATCTGAACTATCTCTTTAAAGAATATAATATGTGCGTGTGTTGGTGCTTTTCTAGTACAGACGCTGCAGGCCAAATACCACCCCCCCACCCCCCTCTCCCAAAGACAGAGGACAGATTCTCCTCCGAGGAGATTCACAATCCTGACCCGTCTCTGCCAGCCTCTCTTGTTCTCTCCCCTCTTGTTTTCATCAAACAACAAAATCATCTGTGAAAACACAACTGCTGATTCACTCAGTCCTCAGGCGTCAGATCTCCCTGTTTCACACACATTTCTATCTGTTAATAAAAAAAATAAAAACTTTACTGTACAGCTTTAAGAGCATCTCTGTGCCATCCAGACATTAGAAGAGTCTGTGTGTGGGTAAATAGTATGCGGAGAGCGTGGGCAGGAACATTCGGATTCGAGTCACGGTCCGAGCTGACCGGGACTTTCCATTCTTCAAAACAAGGCAACAGACGGGTTTCACACTTGTGCACTCTTTGCTCTGTATTTCTCTCTTCCTTACTCAGTCACGACACTGTTTATAGTGAGTAGTATATTGGCTGTGCTACAGTTGTACATTTCATTTTGGCAAAGGAGAGGAGGGGAGGAGATGAAGAAAAATGGTCATTTAGAGAAGTTAAAGAGACTGGCACGCTGCCCATTCACCACAGACTCACTGCCCACTGAATCTTAACCAGGGTGTGTGAGTGTATGTGCATTGAAAGGGATAGTTCAGTTTATTTGAAGTGGGGTTGATAGTCAGTGTATTACACATGGTAAATGGCAGACGACACGCCCCCAGTTTGGGGAAGCAGAGAGGAGAAGCAGCACGGAAGCTAAGCAATGTCCTGCTGTGGACAGAGTCAGCAATAAAAGGTATTTTAGCCACTAAAAAAAGGTCCACCTAAAAAAATGATTATCACTTTAAGTGTACGCTATATTTAGAAAATTTTTAGGGCTTTACTTTGTTGTTAGACAGCCTTTTCAGATGGGAAACCGCCATTATATAAGCCAAATATCACTGTCTCCAAACCAACCAAACTCCATAGGGGAAATCATTAATTTTACCTTGTAGAATATGGGAGTTGCTGGTCTACCGCTGCCTCGATCTTTCAGTTAGTTTGTGTTATTGTGTGACATTGTTGAATCCAAACTATCGTTTTAAAACACCGAAGTCACACGATAACACAAACAAACTAACAAACTGAGGTAGTGGCAGACCAGTACGTCCTATGTTCTGTGAAGTAAAATTACTGTTTTTGCATATGGAGTTTGGTTGGTTTGGATTGAGCAACATTTGTCTTTTAATAACGGTGGTTTCCTGTCAGAAAAGGCTGTCTGACAGCAAAGTAAAGCAGTTAGAATATTCTAAATAATGCATACACTTAAAAACAGTTTTTTGCTTATCTTCCGTGCTGGTACTCCTGCTGCTTCTCCCAACTGGGGACATGCAACCCCAACCTTCAAATAATCTGAACTATCCCTTTATTATATTACTCAAAGAGAAATGTTGTTCATGACACTAAGTGGTTCACTCTACTGTATCTAAAATGAAGGAGGAGAAACGCCAGATTTTTTGTTTTTGTCTTTCTTTCCCTGCTGGAAAATAATTATGCTTGCCGGCCTGTGTGTGTGCGTGTGTGTGTGTGTGTGTGTGTGTTGACCAAAAGCTTTCCTACAGATGAAATCCTCTTTAAAGGCCTCCAGAGACTTTCTGTTTATAACATGAATGCATTATCATTGATGTGGTTTACTCACGCGCTGCTCTGTGCACCCATGTGTGTATATGTGACATATTTAAACTAAACTCCAGATGGTGTTTTGGACAGTTTTCATGCGGTGTATGGCTCTGACATTAAACCACTTAGACAATGAAACATGCACTGATATTCACCTACACACACACACACACACACACACCTGAGCCTGTTACCTAGCAACAGTTGTCAGGCTGTGACCTCACTGATCTGTCTAAATGCTTTATAATATTCCTCTAACATCTTGACAGAGACACACGGAGAAGGAGCTGTGACTGCAAAAAGACAAACATTATGCTAATAACATTAATAAATAACTACATATATGACTGCAACATTAACCATGAAGGTGTATGTGTCCATGTGTGTGTCCGTGTGTGTGTCCGTGTGTGTTTGTGGTCTTGCAGAGTAACTACCTGGTGTTTATGGCTGAGCTTTTCTGGTGGTTTGAAGTGGTTAAACCATCATTTGTACAGCCCAGAGTCTTCAATCCAAACGGTACAGTACAACCTCACAATAATGTCAGCATGCTGTTGTCAGCTGATGACACTCTTACCATGTAATGCATGCTAATTTTTAACTCTTAATAATTAACTCGAGGCTGCAGTTGAATGTTGAGTATTTGTTCTATGTCTTCCTTTAGCAGCCTGTGAGCCTGTTACGTCTTGTAGAAAAATGGCTCCTGTGTCCAGTCCAGTCAAACAGAGCTATGCAGACAGATCCGACAGCCCAGAGAGCATCCCTGTAGAAGGTAAAATATCTGTTATCAATTTGGGATATGCACAAATCTGTTTTCTAATGGCTGATTATTGAGTGGTGGTCCAAATAAATGTAGCAACGCCTTGCAAGCCAGTTTAGGCAGGCAACTCGAGCTGCACTTCTTTACACGCATGATGTGCTGCATTGTCCATATAATACACAATGCAAAATACAATACAATACAAAACATACAACATTTAAACTGCAAAAAATTCCCATCTCTCCCTCTGCCTGTCAATGCCACTGCCTCTCTTTTATTTTATTTATTTCTCAGGGACAGGACATATTAATAAACATTGCTGTTAGCCAAAAGGCTTTTCATTCATACTCCCTGGTCAGATGTAAGGCTGGCAACCTAAAATCAATTTAAAATCAAAGGTAGAATATGCAACATTGTTTGTAAATGCACCATTCAAATTTGGCCCCTCCTCCTGGCTCAACGAATGAGAAAGAGGGTGAGGGACATAGACTGTGAATTAGGAAAGTGACTGCACAAAGCAGTGAACCAGAGAAATAAAACATTATTTTCTGATTGTTTCACAGCGGTTATGTTCTAAAAATAAATATGCCCAGACATACAACCACGCTATGCCGGATTTTGCCGCAATCCTCAGTCTGCGCTGCCTGTGTGTATGTCTGTGTGTAAAACTCTCTCTGCAGCTCTCACAGACAGAGAGCAAAGGAAAGAGACAGACAATGTTATTTAACTGTTGATCGCTATGTTACCGACCTGAAAACCTGCATGTTGTATTGTCTGCGGGCGACACACCACTGCCAAACAACCTGAAGCCCAGAAATGTCCCGAGCACAACAAAAAAAAAGAGAGAAAATAAAGAAGAATAAGATAAGAATAAGAAGAAAATAATAAAATACAGGCAGAGGGCAGGATCTGTGCAGATACAGACACCACTACATGATTTAGACGGATGGAGTCTATACATAGTTTTTTAGGAAAATGTTGCAGACTGCACCTTTAAGAAACAGATTTATAACAATAATCATAATGTAACAGAATTTAATTACTGTACAGTAAAAGCAGATCACAGACAAGGGCAGCAAAAAAAAGCAGAACAAATCACAGTCCAACAAGTCAAAAACACCACAACAAACAAACAGAAAAAAAGAAAAAGGTTAGAAAAGTGTGGTGTGGATTAAAACCACAGTGATCACAAACTGGGTGTCTATCTTTAGTGATCGTGTGGGCAGTAATGTCACAGTGCCAGTTTGATTGGTTCCTCTTGAGTTTTGGTATCACTGCTCTGTTTAACACAGATTTCACAGAACAAGTTTCTCTTTTATTTTCTTGAATTAGTCAGTACTGTACATGCTTTTCATAAAAATATACAATAGATATAATCACTACTATTAGCTGTTACCTGGGGCATGAATACAAAGCAGTGGAAGAATGTGAGGGTGTGTTTTGTTTTGAAACCAGAGGCCCTCTAGTGGCTGATTTACAGCCATGCAGAAGCTCTAATGCTATTGCCTTTGAGCCCTACATGAAAATATATCTATTATATATATAGTACAGTATAATTTATTTAGGAAAAGTCTTATGTGAATTAAATAGCCGGAAGAAAAGGTGTGGAGGAGACAGTTCAGCTCTCCAGACTAGCACTGAAAACCTGGGCCTGATACTCTCACGAGAAGTTTAAAACATGTGAAAATAAAAATATAATAGTTCTTATTAGTTTATGTCCAAAAAGTAGTAGGAAAAAATCATAAAATCTTATATTTAATAATATTTCATGAATGGATTTGGTGTTTAAAGCTTTTCGTCCCAGTGCTCACCATACACAACTCGATCAAATCAAACAAATCAAACAAAAGTATAATATTCAAAACACAGCAAGCGCAAATAAACAGAATAAAAGAAACAAAACAAGACAAAATCAACCTACACATCCTGTCTTACAATGCCAGTTGCTGTCTCTGATCATCCATCCCATATCCATTCAGTGTGTTATTTTTAAAACATTTGCTTTAACTTATTTAATGTTGAACATGTTTTCATTTCGTCGTTACAGTTGTTCCGTAAAATAACTCCTCTGTTAGTCCTCACTATCTGTTTGTTGAACATACAAATTTCTTTCAGATCGTGTTGACTTTGGCTCATTTGAAGGATCTTTTTCAGTCAACCAAGTGTTCAAATTGTAGTGATTTTAGATGGTTAAAGAGCGGGTTTGTTTGTTTTCTATAAGTGGTTTTGTTTAGTTGTTAATTGGTAAAATCCAGTAAAACAAATGTTTCTGTCTCTAACAGGCATAATGAGGAGATCTACCTCCATGTCCTACGTGGACGGCTGTGTCGGGACATGGCCCAAAGAAAAGCGGTCAGTACCTAAAAACTTGCACCACTAGATCAGATGATATTCATTCACCTACACATGGGAAGTTGTCTGTTGTTTCCCTGTTAAAATAACAATTTATCTCCATTCTCCCTCAGCTCCTCCTCTCGGGGAATCTCCTTTGAGATTCCTCTGGACGGAGACCCGACGCTGCCGTCCAGTGAAGCTCCGTCCCTGCGCGGTATGACACGCTCTGCCAGCAGCGACGGTCTCGGGTTCAAAGTTCACTTTGCAAACCGAGGGGGAATGAAGCGCCACCTCTCCCTCATGCCCGTCAATGTAAACGGACAGAGCCGACACATCCCGGAGGAGGAGGACGAGGACTTCACCTCCCGCAGACCGCTGGGGAGGAACAACACGTTCTCACTCAAGAACCAAAGCAGGTACTGCAGAGAGACGTGTCACATTATGATTTTAAATGACAAACTTTGAATTACCATCGTTTGCATTTAGACAGGCAGAAAGGTGTTAAGAAATGTAAAAAGAAAATATAGGAATAAGTAAGTTTGAGGAAATAAAAAGGGGGGAAATTCTAATGTAAAATGATACAGAAATAAATACATAAATACAGTGAAAAATAATAAATTAATAAATAAAAATAGAAAATCAAAAGGAAAAGTAAATATATAGGGGAATTAATATACAGTACATAAATACAGAAGCAAATTTGATAAGAAATATGAATTTAAGTCATATTTTATTAATTAATTAATGCCTACATTTATGTTTAATATTATTTTTGGTGCATTTAATGGCATAATCATTTACTGAGTCATGTATTTATTTCTTTTGGCAGCTTCAGTCCTCCATAGTTAACATCATAAAAGCCATTAAAGACAAAAAAATGTGAGAGAAGTTAGAGATTTTCTTTTTTTGTAAGGATTGTTTTTATTACCTCTTTGGAAAAATAGGTAGCTGGTTAAGTGTAGTAATCAGCCTATATTTATAGTCCATCCTGTAGCACCAGCAACATACATCATACTGTAAATAAGCTGCCTGTTCACTGCTTTTTTCTAACACTTTAATATGCATTTAAACTTAACTTTAACATGCATAATAAACAGTAAATAATTAGCAACAACTATGATATCAGCCGTGGAGATGTCTGCCTTCTCTCCAGTATAACGGAACCAGATGGCACTCAAAGCGACAAATATACATAAAAAATAGTAAAAAATACCCCATAGCTGACTGTTACTTTGAAAAACCATCAGTTAATTTGCTCACACTTGTCCCCAGGTACTCTAATGGAGTCCTCCCCGACAGCAACCACAGCCCCAACGATCACCATGGCAACCACAGTGGCCACATCAGCCCATCAACTCCTCCGAGCATTGAAGAAGCCCTGAAGATTATCCACGACACTGAGAGGCCCCACGCCAGCCTGGGCGTGGGGGAAGGAGACAACGGCTTCTTCCTCCACAGCGGGGAAGCTTCAGACCCTCCAGGGGCCCAGGGTCCAGGAGACGAGGACGCAGCTTCAGCTAAGGCTCGGCTGAACGACCACGACCCCAACTCTCTGTCCACTGATGAAGTGGACACGGGCATCCATGTGAGGACAGAGGACATCCAGAGCTTGGACGAGGACTCTTCCTCTCTGAGAGACTATTCAGACATGGACCCAGACTGCGAGGCCATGACCCGGTCGTGTCCTCTGACCGACCGGCCGGAGCGGGAGAGGAGCAGGGAAGGAGGACAGAAATGTGTCGGCGACGGTAACGCCGACAGTGAGAGGGGAGACGGAGGTGAGGGGAGCAGCCCCTGCCCCAGTTCAGCACCCACGCTCCCCAGATCCCACACGGCCAGCCCCGCCTCGTCCTCCGGAGGCTCTGCAGGCGCCATGGTGCGGATGACGAGCTTCGCAGAGCAGAAGTTCAGGAAGCTGGAGGGACGGAGCAGCGGAGGAACCACACCAGAGAGCTCAGATCTCAATGTGCCGTATACACAACCGTCAAAAAATATGTCCTCTCAGGTTTGTGTCCGTTCCTCAATTTTGTTTAAAGGGACAGTTCAGATTATTTGAAGGAGGGTTGTATCAGGTACTTATCAAAAATCAGTGTATTAGCTACAGTAACCACACCCGTTTAGAGAAGCTGCAGGAGTACAGAAGCTGAGCAATGTACCACTGTGGAGAGGGTCAGCAGTAAAACATGTTTTAACCACTTTAAAAAATCAAAATCAGTTTACATGCACGCCATATTTCAAATAATGCAAAGTGTTCCTTTAAACTTCACTTTTGTTGAAGAGTCAAAAATACAGGTTGTATGATATTAATGTGAATGATATTTGCACCTCTTTTCTAGATCTCTACACCTCCTCTGCCAATCACATCTCCGTCTCCAGTGACGCCTTCCCCCAGAGACCCCTCCCACCTGATCGCCTCAGAGATGATTCAGCTGAGGATGAAGCTGGAAGAGAAACGGAGAGCAATCGAAGCCCAGAAGAAGAAGGTAAGCACATACAGACAGAGAAATATACCCAGACAGCATCTCTTTTAAATATAAATGTTCACTCCATGTTGCTCTCGTCACGTTGTTCCGCAGGTGGAAGCAGCTTTCACTCGCCATCGTCAGAAGATGGGCAGAACAGCCTTTCTGAATGTAGTGAGGAGAAAAGGAGTCACTGCCCCTCTCAGCCCCAGCTCAGGTGGAGAAACTCCTTCTCCAGAGCCACTCAAATCCTCGAAGGAAAGCGGCCAGGGCAGCATGGAGCGGGCGGAGAGGTGCAAGCCAGACGGAGCAGCTCCTAAATCCCCCTGTGAGGATGGTGGAGGTGAGTAAACGCAGCATGAACGCAACTTCAGTTCACTTTCACACCTGTTGTTTGGTTCATTTGCTCCAAGCCAAGCAGAAACAGATAGAGGGGGAGAGTTTTATCTTTTACCTTTTCACCTTTACTTGAGAAAAGAAGTTGAATCAGTACTTTTACTTTTACCAGAGTCTTTTTTACACAAGTATCTGTACCTACTAGACAGTCCCTCCAGAATTTAGCTTTTTTGGGGGGGATTGTTGCAGCTTTTCTAAAAATTTGTGAGGCACTTTGCAATGTTTCCTTGCAATGAAGTTGCAGGATCACGTAAAAATTGCAAAAAAAAAAGAAGTCGCAAATTAGACTCTGGTGAGAATAAAACTGCATTTTATTCTGAGGTTTCTTAGTAACCTTACCTAAATGGCTTGAGATTACAAAAGTTATTACAAAATCTGCTTTATTTGAAAATGAAGAAGTGCACCTGGGGTTATTCCACAGGGAAGCAAAAAGATTTTTGGAGCTTAAAGTCAAGCAAGCACAAAATTATAGAATGTATAATATATATAAGTGTACAGAAAATTGATAAATGGCAATGACAATGAAAAACCTTGTGTTCTTTTCAGTACCTGTGGCAAAATAAACAAAATAAATAAAAACATTGAAGCATACATGTATGATGTTTGCTATGATTGGTTTAACTGCAGGAAGCTATGATGATTGGTCAAATTTGTGAAAAAGTTGTGTTGATTTGAAAAAAAATGGCAAGGTTCTGCAGAATTCACAGGCATCGGTTGAATTTGCATTAATTCTTGCGATCGCAGCTTCCTGCAGGGACTGACTAGAGAAAGGAATGTGTGTACTTTTGCGGCCTGTTGCTTACATTTGGCTTATAAGATTACTTTCTTGACAGTTCATGGTCAGAAGAATCATTTAAGTGGAGTTAAGCTTTTGAATTCAAGCTAAAATCACATAAATACTAATAATAATCGAACAGTCACTTAATCTATAAAGTGTCAGTGATCCTGTGTGTTAAATGTGGTGATACAGGCGTGACTCCAGAAATCGACCTGGCGGATTACACTCGCTCCATCGAGAGGCTGAACACGTCGCTGGGCTTCCTGCAGACGGAGATGCAGCGTTTGGCTCAGCAGCAGGAGAAGATCATGGCCATGAGGGAGCAGCAGCAACAAGCCTGGGTCATCCCTCCTCCTGCTCCGTCTCCACACAGGTAGAACTTCATGATGGACGTAAATACCTTTACTGGAAATGTAATTTACTGTGAACACTTACAGGACCTTGTGTTGTTTTATTTTTTTGGTTACAGGCAGCTGCGTGAGTTGCGTAGCAGCAGTGTCACAGGTCGGGGATCAGGCCGAGGCTCCGTCGGGTCTTTGTCCCCCATCCTCTCTTCCTCTGGCTCTCCTCACGCTCCCAATCGCTCCCCTGCTGGCATCAAGCGGCGACCTGCCTCCTTCCATGCCAGGACACCTCGGACTCCGCGACCAAACGATCTGAAGGTCACGCCCTTCAGTCGGATGCTCAACACCCCCACCTCAGTGGACAGCCTGCCCAGACTGAGGCGGTTCACCCCGAGTCAAACCCAGCTCAGCTCATTTGCCTACCTGGGTCACGACGAGGGGCCGGGGCAAAGCAAGAAGGAGGAGGACAAAGAAAACACGAAGGACAAAGAAGAGACAGTGGCAAAGAAGAGTGCTGGCACTCCTCAGCCTTCTGCTAAAGACGCAGCCAAAGAGAAGGAAGACGAGAGAGAGGAGGACAGAAAGCGGGCTCAGTCGAAGGGCAACGTCAAACAGACGAAGTCGTCAGAGGTGTTGTGTCAGCCGGTGTCAGAGATCCAGGGGCCCACAGGCAGCCAGGACAAAGGAGACCCCCAGGACAGGAGAGACCTGGTGGAGGTGCCTCTTTCTAGGCTCAAACCTCCAGGAGGAGCACCGGGCGGTCAGGAGGTGACGGGAGAGGGAGAGACAGGAGGAGATGCTGGAGATGATCAAAAGATGTGCTGTGGGTTCTTCTTCAAGGTGAGCAGGAGCTACACAATAATCAATTAATGTTTAATGATAATCCATGGAATAGTTTCTCTTTTATATCACAAATGTAAGCAGGGTCTGAATAGGACATAAGTTTATTCATAAAGTGTTTTATAACCTTGTCTCTGCATAAAAGTTTATCCTGTTATTTTGGAAAAAGAGGGAAGTTCCAACATTGAGACTGTGGCTCTCAGAACTGATGGACACAACCTCAAGAGAAACGAGTTATCATACAGTTAAAATTAGATTTTGAGAAGATTTGGCAGCCTTTAGTCTCACATCTTGCAGAAGCGAGGTAGTGAGGTTAGAGGTCTTATGTTTTTCTTTTATTTATTTACTTCTTTATTTTATCTTATTTATTTTTGATATGTAGTAAGTAGGTATGTATTTCCCTACATTTCTATACCATGTTTTTTTTTTCAGTGGAAAAGACGCATGGCAATACCACATTTAGTGCCACGTTTGACACAATGAAAAAACATTAGAAACATGTTTAGCCATAAACGAAACCTCTGGCAGAAAGTGATGAAGTATATTTCCCAAAATGATGAACTATTGTAACTATTGTACTTTTCTCCAAATGTCAGTTTATACACTCAGTGTTCTCCTGATATGTTGACAGTGAACTCATGACCAACATAAGCTTCTTCATATTGCTTCACTTTAATAATAATAACTTTTATTAATATGGCAACTTTCATACATGCAGCTCAAAGTTTGTGGCATGAGAAGCAACAGCTTGGCATTAAAAACAACTCAGAAATACAAACAAATACATAACCTCAATAACAATAGAATAAAAAATGTAAAACAACAGTATAGCATTAACAACAAAACATAAATAGATTCATAAAAACTGAATTAAAAATTAAAAGAAGCAGTATGACATTAAAAACAATAGAATAAAAAAACACAAAACATAAATTAATTAAAAAGAATAAGAATAAAAGTAAGTAAAGGCAGAGTAATGAAAGTGGTAAAAACAACAACAGAAAGAGGTACAGAAGTACTACATTTACTAAATGTGTCCCTGTATAAGCAGGTTTTGCAGTTGATTTTTAATGTTTAATGTAACTGGGCACAGTGTTTCACAGTCTTGGAGCGTAGTGGTTAAAAGCAGTTTCCCCTCTCAGTTAAAAACCAGCATCAGAGGACCTAAAGTTACTCTCAGGGTTCATTATAAACTTGAGTGTTACTGTTTTAAAACCACTTTTGGACTGTGGGTAAAGGAAGAGCACAGGGACACATTAATCACTTTAACTCAACTTTAAGTTTTAGGACAACTCAACACTGACGGCAAACGTAACACATCACTTTACTGTCTTTACATTATATCTCTCTGACAAATCTTAACCATCACTAACATCACAAGCAAAGTGCACCATATTATATAGTCCCTGATCTAAATTAAGGAACAGAATACACTGAATATACTGTATGTAGTTACCATTAATGACATTATTCCTTTTCTCTCAGTCAACAGGTAACACATAAAGTCATCTACAAAATAAATCTTAACAGAAATAAATCTCATCTTACATTCTTCCATCTCTTCAGATGTCCACATGTCAAAGGTTTTGAAAAATAAATCTCATCTTACAATATTTTCGATTTTAGTGACATCTGTATTTGATCAGTATTTGATCAGTAGTCAGTCACCTGATAACGTTACAACCCTTGTTTTGATATTGTTTACAGGTGAATTCAGCATTTTGATTTGTCGTAGAAAAACTAACAGGTGGTGCTAATAACATCAATGTTGGTTTCATACCTACAATTACTGCAATGCAGTGCAGCAGTTAATAATGTTATTAGTTGCACCTGTGTAACAGCTGTAAATGTCCGCTGTGAAAAATGGCATTTCTCCCTCTGGTCGACCCTTTTTTTTTTAGTTTTAGAGCCACAGCAGTAAAACTGTAATAACAGATGATATACAGAGTTAATTAGCTTCTCATTAATAATAGAGTCTATACAGCCTGTATGCAGGTAGCAGCGACAGGAAGCGTCTCCCACTGTGAGAGCTGGAACACCATGTGCAGCGTTGTGCCTGTTGAGCCATGAGCTGATCAAAAACAATGCATGAATGAAACTAGGCCAAAAAAAGAACAGCCAGAACACAGACGCATGCTACGCCATTAGAGCTTTAATTATAGAGCAATGTCAGACTCTGTGGACAGAAGGCAATTACACTAATGCCACATTAAATACCAAATACCACTAGCCTGGCAGCCAGACTAATTCACAAATGTGAATTATTGTATCTGCCAGAGCAAACGAAAACATGAGCTTGACAGATTTGTCTGGTTCCCAGGCTAAAATGCCACCCTAATTATTTACGAATCAGTATCTTCCCTCTCAGACTTCCCTCCCATTTTTGTTGATTATGTTTATATTGTGTTATTGTCCTAGAGGACCTCCTTGAAAACGAGATGGTACATCTTATTTCTAATAGGAATTAATTTGCAATAATAAATTGAATTTTTGAGGGACGAGATAACAAAACACAAAACAATTACACACTGGGACGTTTTTTTTCATAATAACTTAATAAACAATGTAGTAATTCATCAACTGACTGACCGTAATTCAGAAAACATATGTGCTGACTTGTCATGAAGGTAATGAAGATGCAGTCAACTCATGTGTTTTGTCAAACACCAGGATGATGTGAAAGGAGAAGAGGACATGGCAGCAAAGAAAGCAGCTCTGCTGGAGAAGAGGCTGAGGAGGGAGAAGGAGGCTCAGGAGAGGAAGCAGCAGCAGGAGCTGGACCAGGAGCAGAAGAAGGAGGCTGCACGGTCTGTCTGACCCTCTTACTTTCTGTCAATTTGCCCGTTCTGACACTAAATTGGTTTACATGTACTCTTAATTTTTCTGTATTGTTCTGAATATGTGGTATATGCTGGTATTATTCAGGTTTTAGGGGCATTCTTTGGACATGTATGCAGCATTATGCTGCATTTAGAACGTGTTACACTGCGTCTTTCCTGTTTAAAAATAAATATATAATAGGACCTGTGTCACTATGGTAATTGGAGTATACTTGGCTGCTTCATATCCACTGGCCATATAAACAGCTTAGCAGGAACACTGGGCATCGTGCAAGAACTACTCATACGAACAGATTTGTTTTGAAGTGGTTTGTATGAGTGATTTAGGAGAACACCAATTTTTGTCATATTAGCATTTTTTAAGAACAAACACAATTTTACGAGTGGTCCAGACCTATCATAGGATTTATGTGCAGCTAGTCGTCTGTCATCCAAACACAAGTTTTTCACTAATGACTGTATATTTCATTAGTTTAAAGACTTTTTTAAATTACACTTTCTTACACTTTCTGACACTTTTATACCTACACTCATATGAAAAAGAAGTAAGAGAAAGTGAAGATAAGAATGCAAATTTTGTGCTTGTAATCGTAGTCACTGTCTCCAGATTTATAGCATCAACACATACATTATGTCTTTTGAATAAGTGTGCAATTATACAATAAATGTTTTTGTCGGTCTTCTCCTCCTCCAGGTTGAAAGCTGAGGAGGA